>JAWNNQ010001386.1:0-121607 GCA_035044765.1 Leucophenga montana
TGAAAAATACACACATATTGATTTTTCTTTGGTTTTTTAACAAACATTTCAACGCTGGACAAACTCCAAAAAAAATCTTTTATATACTTGATCTGCATACATATCAAGGGAATCTGAAAGTCTCAACTTCGCAAACTGTGACTTTTTGATAGTCTCCGAGATCTCGTTGTTTGCAAAGTTACAGATCATGACATGGCCAAATTGATCTCTAGTTTTCAAAAAAAAAGATGCTGAATCAAGAAACATATATGTCTTTCAATGGGCGTGCGTGAGCCAGTCGCCAGATTATGCCTGTTACATACATTTGCATAAACTTAGTATACCCTTGGACTTTAGGGCAGGGTATAATTACAACAAAACCAAAGTGTGCGATGGCATAGGAATAAACATCTGACGAAAATATATTGTTGTGCTTTGGTGACGCTGTAAACACAATGAAAAATAAGAATTTTATTTGTCCACTCTCTTCTTATTTGCATGCACTTTAACATCTAGTTGTCCACTCTCTTATTGCAAATAAAATGGTCGAAAAGACCATAGATACAAATAGGCGAAAGCGAAAGAGTTCTGTACCATTTTACCTGACTTAAACACAAATTGTTCACCAATTTTCTTTGTTGATAAGGTTTTGAAGAGATGCAGTGCAAAATCTAGATTTTTTCTAAATCGGTTGAATATTTTGGAAGTAAAAGGCTTTAACGTTCTTTACACATAAAGCGAATGTTATAATTTGCAAGCACAATTGAAAAAGCGGCTTGCTGCCTCAAAGTCTCAAAATTTTATTCATAAAACTTAATTTTAATAATGAAATTTGGACATTTAGTGTAGGGTCAGTTATACATAGCACGCCAAGGTCAACATGCAGACACACCGACACGAGTTGAAATACAGTAAAGTTACAACAAAAAACGTAAAGGCCGTACATAGCCGAAAGATAGATGCTCAGTCTTTGCCGCTATTTTTCTGGGCGGCCCTGATTTAGACGCAAAAGTAATATGTGCGCATTTTCAAATACATGCAATTATTTTAATATTATTCGTATTATATCTTAGTATGCCTTACCTGTCTTTCCCCAAAAAAGTAACTTTTGAACTTTTTACAAGATCAATTTTAAAATTCGAAAAGAAAAGTATTGTAGATTTTGCATAATAAAAGCAGTGAGTTGTTTATGCAATGGTTCAATCAAAGAGCGAAGTTTCCGAGGAATATAATAATGCGAAGATGCTTTAGCATCTAATCGAGCACGTAATCAAGAAACAAGAGCGGCTAAAATTAATGAAACAATTTAGAATCAGAGCATCTAATTCCAGAACAGCTGAAACGCCCGGCCAGCATTAATCGCGCGTAGAACAACTACAAGGCAGAGAAATACAACGAGTTTCCGATATGAAACTTTTTTTCAGTTTGTTACATCGATAAGGAAAAGATTATTAATTTTTCGAACCGCTGAGAAATACCGGTCCAAGTAGGGTTCCATTTGCAATATGTGTGAAGGGGATAAATATTTCCCTGAATTTTTTGTAATGACCAATCAGTTTGGGGCAATATGTGCCTCAAAACCCCCTGGGGAAGAGTAATTTTTGTTTGTTTTAACATTTGCTGGATGTATGTTTCAAGACCTTTTTAATGGATATGTATGTAACGTCTCTCTCAGACTCAAAATGAGAACTTCGTTATTGCTCATTTAATAGTGCTCTTGCGGTAGGCACACTATGAGGGGCTTTCTTCACTTGCATGGACTACCGTCCACAGTGATATGAGTATGTATTTAAGCAAAAGTAAAAAAGATGTAATATAATCTTGGATTTTCCTTGAACGTCTCATCCGATACAACTTTTGCCATCGACCGTATTTTCCATGACTCTGATTGTAATTCGGACTGACCGCAAAATACGTCATACTCACAATTTTTCTCATGTCATTCTTGATAATGATGTAATGTCATTTTCTGTTCTGTCGCTGCTGATGTTCTTATTGTTAAGGTCTATATGTCTATCAACAATACTTATGTATATAGAACTATGTCACTGCACCGCCCACTACGTAAGCACTACGTAAGTTCATTAATTTTATCATATCAAATAAAATTAGCATTTACAATAGATTCTAAAACTACTGTGGCATAAAGAACTAATCTCGCTCAGATCGGCTTGAAGCGCTAATTCTTAATGAGCTGCAATGAAATCGAAAGTGGAATATACAAGTATGAACATACTTCTGTTAGTATTAAATTTCTATAGGGTTAACTTTTTATGTTATATAATTTTTGTCTATTTTTATATGGAAATAATGAATACTAGTTGGCCCCTGCGAATAATTCGCATTGTATGGGTCGGCCACCGAATGGTAATATAATGTGGAATTGACTAAATACAAGTATTTACTAATGAAAGGTAAGGTTAGAATATTGTACATAGTAATAAATATCGTTTATAAAAAGTTGTTATCACTATGTACAACATGTGTAATTGTAAAACGTTCAAAGAGCAGGTATTGGCTTGTCAGATATTAATTTTTTTTTTAACTTCATTACAAAATTTCATTAATAAGAATAAAAGCTTTAATATTCTTCACAGTTGCTCTTTTGGCTCAGCAACGCTGGTAGTTTACGTTAGTTTTTAAACTTTTGAATGGATTTAATAATTTTTAAAATAAAAAAAATTATTCAATATTTATTTGGCATAAATTTACCCTTTTTGATGGTTATAGATGGGATAGAAGGTTGTGTATAATTTTGTTGCACATGAAATGATTAGTAAAAAATAAAAATACCAAAATTAAAAATTCAAGTTATTTTGGATTGAGCCTGGATCTGAATTAAAAGGCAGGAAGCTGGAAGGTTGAGCTATCGAGTCTTCAAATGTTTAAAGTTTATACCATATCAGATATTGCTAATTGGATTCACTTTATGTATGTAGTTGACAAACTTCAAAACAATTATTAGTTAAAAAATAATTGCTTCAATTCAAATATGTACAAAACAACAAAATAAATATAAAATGTTTAGTAAATCGTGGTCATATCTCGGAATTGGGAAAAGGGGAAGGAAAAGGTCAGTTTTTTGAAAGGGCTAGAAGGGGAAGAGGGGCAGGGGAACAAGGGTAGGGAAATGGAAGGTAGGGTATGGTCATCACTCTATCTTAAATGGTACCTGTCAATTTCAATACCGCCTTACCCTAACTCTCATTCCGCTACCCTTTTTCCCCTGCCCCCTTTCCCCAACCTCCCATTTCCCATCCCCTATTTCTCAGTACCTCTTCCCTTGCCTCTCTTCCCTTCCCGTCTTCCCCTGCCCCTCTTGCCCCTTCTACCTCTTTCTCTTCCGAATCTTTCCCCTCCACATCTTCCCCAACACTCCCCTTTCCATTCCCTCTTCAATCCCATACACAACATTTCAACCCTCTATCATAAATTTGGGGCAGGAACACTCGCGGGCATTCACAGTGGATCGAATTGTGAATCAAACCATTTTCGAATCCCCATGAACACACACAAAAATGTTCATCAAAATTAGTCCAGCCGTTTAGGAGCAGTTCAGTCACGTACACACGTACAGTAGATTTTTATATGTAATGATGATATACAAGTTATTATATACTGAATGTATTCTGCAAAGTGATTATGAATGTAAGAGAAAGACAAACATAAATGTGACCCTAGATATCAAGTCCCAGGAACTAAGCTACTTCTGTTGCACGTATCCAAAGATGTGCAGGACTCAATTCAGTCGGACGGGTCGGACAATTGAAGAGATGGGTAGTGCGGTGATTGACCACAAGAACTTGATAGCAAGAACTGCTGCGAAAGCAGCCAGTAGCAACATCGCTTCTTCACAAAGTCTCGACGATCCGATTCAATAAAATCTTCCGGTCGAGTAATACTAATCATAATTGGAATATGGAATATGCTATATCAGTCGACCACTCTGAGTATGCAACAAGCGAGCCAAAATCGGGTAGGTGGTTTGTATTGGAGCTACCCCAAAAACTAGGTCTGGCATGTCAATATTGATATTCTACATGACTGAAATAAAAATAAGTCTGTGTCTAGCTGGATATATTAAAAATTGATTCATAAAAAAAAGAACAACAACTACGAGACAGACGGATGGACAGACAGGCGGACATGGCTAGATCGACTCGTCTCGTTGAGCTGATCAAGAATATACATATTTTAAGGGGTCTACTATGTATCTTTTAATGCGTTGCAAACTTTAAGAAAACTTATAATATGATTTCAAACTATGTGTGAATGGTACAAAAAGGTTCAAGTGCATGGACTTCGGCGTTTGGCGGCAATGTGAAAAAGCGATAGAAACAGCATTGGAAAGTGCTTCAGGTACGCCCTATTTATGAGGAAAGGTTAAAAGACCAATATAACAAAAACATTAACTGTCCACTGTACCAGAAGGCTCCAAATGATTACTGCGGTAGATAACAGTCCTGCAAATCAATTTGATCCATTAAGAGCCGGCGCAATAAATTCTGCCACAATGATCACCTACCCGGTCATGTAGGAACCGGCAAATTCGTATTGCAGACCACCAAGCTGCAAATGGATTTATGGCCATATGACACACGAATACTATGAACATATATTTTCCCCTTCATTTTTACTAGAGCAAATTAGAAAATAGACAGGTCTAAGACTTAATCACATTCTTTCAAACCATAAGTACTAGAAAAAAACAGAACTTAATCACAAGATCAAGGAAATATTTACTCTAACATATTCAAATACTTCCAATTTCACAACTAAGCTTGATGCATTTGCATACTATTTTCGTAATGCCTTCGAGCGAAAGCATACTACGAAATACGTCCTCCAGATCCTTGGTGGAACACCCCATGCAATAAAGCATCAGCCCAACTTCGACTCACCACCAATACATACATTAGAACTCCAAGTAGAGAAAACCTTGAAAAACTCTTGTCTATGAGAAAAACGTACATAAGAAGAGAAAATAACCAAGGATGCCAGAACTTTTGTTTTACCATATGCCCCGATATTTCACCAACTGAGCTTTAGAGGATTGTCAAATCATTTAAAGGCACCTAAAAAAATATCTTATGATAATTTAAATCGTGTATCAACGATTTTAGCAACACACTAGCTGGCCCACTTGGCCCTATTCGTGCTCCGACAAAACCTCTTTCCTCCGTCCAACACGAAATGTTAACTCCAATAAATTTCTATAAGTAGAACAGAGCAATCACTGACCCAAAAACTCAGCTCCAGTTCCAGATGGTATTGGCAATGGCCTCCAGAACCTCTTCAACAACGCAAACAAGTGGAAAATCCCCGAAATGCTTAATTAGGTATTAGAAACAGGAGCATTTCCTGAATCATGGTTTGAATTTAAAATAATACCTCTACGCAAAAAGAATTGTGATCCTGGATTAACTACATCTTACAGGTCCATTGCTCTTGCACCATGCATGTGCAAGATATTTGAAAAGATTCTGACCGCAAGGCTGGAATGGTATCTCGAACGAAACAACCAACTTGATGATAATCAATCTGGGTTTCGCAGATCCAGATCTACAATGGACAACATTTTAACCTTCTGGTCGGCAGTCCATTTAGCGTTTATGAAACATCAAAAGGTAGTAGCGGCCTTCCTTGACATAAAAAGTGCTATTGACTATGTTAACATTGACCTTTTATATAATAAACTCGAATTCTCCATTTATATAAATGATGTAATTGAAAATGTTCCATCAAACGTTCACGCTCCAGCTTACGCCGACGATATTGTAGTGTATACTACCGCCCGTAACACTAGAGAAGGCTGTGCTTCGGTGCCACTTGCACTGAATAAAACCAATGATCGTTTGCTACGCTTACAGCTACAATTGGCTCCTGAAAAATCAAAGATTTTAATAATTACTATGCAGCGACGTATAACAATGCCTCCAGAACCTCTTGACTTTGTAAAGGAGTTAAATTTGTTGGGGTTTCTTTTGAAAAAAACCTTTTGTTAAATACAAAACAAATTGAGCGTACGGCGAAATCAGTTTTTCAATACACGAATATTCTGCGATCTTTGTGTGGAGTATCATGGGGCAGCGATCCGTCCTGCCTCATTATGCTATATAAAGTCCTTATAAGGTCAAAAATTCATCATTCTTAAATTTAAAAAGACTCCAGTGTCTGCGCACCGCCTTAGGGGCAATGACATCGATGCATACACTTTCATCTAGCTGACCGTTTTTCATTGATTTCTTATCAGCTACTAAATATAATAGCCTCACGTTCAAATCAAACCTATACCCTATCAAACCTATAAACCTATACTCATACAAAAATTGATACATAAAATGGATAAATTTATAATAAAAATCAGCACTCAAAACCTTTTTTTCACTTCACCATATAACAGCCTTTATTCCAAAATCAATGTATTTTTTCTTGACGTTCTTGTACTTCAGCAGAAGTGAAACAAAAGTTTAACATAACCATTGACCAAAATTGGGGCAACTTTACAAAAATATACACTGACGGATCAAAAAAAGATAATTTAACCGGTGCCGGCCCTTGGTATCCTAATTTAAATATCGAAGTCCACTTCCGGTTGAATGAATATGCTTCAATTTTCACCGCCGAGGACTATGCCATATTTGAAGCACTTAAAATAATAAAGTTACAACATACTGATAAATTCATAATTATTTCAGTGTCGGTCAGTACTTCAAGCACTACAGTCATACCCAAAAAGTAAAACACACCCGCTAATATTTAAAATTAAAACTTTGATATACCAACTTAAACTTACACGATTTCTTATTCATTTCCTTTGGGTCCCCATGGAAATGATTAAGGTCAGATTCCGTTGCATCTAACATTACGCTTGAATCGGCCAACTTTAACAATTTTATATATCCAACTGATCTTAAAACTTTTGTTTTGTCATATTGTTTGTTTTGTTTTGTCATATTAGTCGACCGAGTACGAGTATTAATAGACTTAAATTCAACCATACAAGACTTAAAACCCTTTTAACTAAAGTTAAAATACTCGACAGCGCACTTTGTACTTGCGGAAAAGAATTGCCACCGCATGTTGCAAGATTGAAACTTATTAAAATTGTAATAGTACGAAAGCATTCGTACACTTCATATCGTATTAATATTCAAAACTTAATGTTAAAAATATGTCATGCACTTTATGAATTTTTTAAAGAAACAAAATATGAAATGTAATTTTAAAATATCGGTACGCATACACATTCCAAATTAAGTGCTGGCTTAAATGGTGATATGTGCTTGCACCAACATCGTAAATTATACATGTATATATATATATATATATATATATATATATATATATATATATATATATATATATATATATATATATATATATATATATATATATATATATATATATATATATATATATATATATATATATATATATCTCTCTCTCTCTCTCTCTCTCTCTCTCTCTCTCTCTCTCTCTCTCTCTCTCTCTCTCTCTCTCTCTCTCTCTCTCTCTCTCTCTCTCTCTCTCTCTCTCTCTCTCTCTCTCTCTCTCTCTCTCTCTCTCTCTCTCTCTCTCTCTCTCTCTCTCTCTCTCTCTCTATATATATATATATATATATATATATATATATATATATATATATATATATATATATATATATATATATATATATATATATATATATATATATATATATATATATATATATATATATATATATATATATATATATATATATATATATATATATATATATATATATATATATATATATATATATATATATATATATATATATATATATATATATATATATATATATATATATATATATATATATATATATATATATATATATATATATATATATATATATATATATATATATATATATATATCTCTCTCTCTCTCTCTCTCTCTCTCTCTCTCTCTCTCTCTCTCTCTCTCTCTCTCTCTCTCTCTCTCTCTCTCTCTCTCTCTCTCTCTCTCTCTCTCTCTCTCTCTCTCTCTCTCTCTCTCTCTCTCTCTCTCTCTCTCTCTCTCTCTCTCTCTCTCTCTCTCTCTCTCTCTCTCTCTCTCTCTCTCTCTCTCTCTCTCTCTCTCTCTCTCTCTCTCTCTCTCTCTCTATATATATATATATATATATATATATATATATATATATATATATATATATATATATATATATATATATATATATATATATATATATATATATATATATATATATATATATATATATATATATATATATATATATATATATATATATATATATATATATATATATATATATATATATATATATATATATATATATATATATATATATATATATATATATATATATATATATATATATATATATATATATCTCTCTCTCTCTCTCTCTCTCTCTCTCTCTCTCTCTCTCTCTCTCTCTCTCTCTCTCTCTCTCTCTCTCTCTCTCTCTCTCTCTCTCTCTCTCTCTCTCTCTCTCTATATATATATATATATATATATATATATATATATATATATATATATATATATATATATATATATATATATATATATATATATATATATATATATATATATATATATATATATATATATATATATATATATATATATATATATATATATATATATATATATATATATATATATATATATATATATATATATATATATATATATATATATATATATATATATATATATATATATATATATATATATATATATATATATATATATATATATATATATTATAAATAAATAAACTACAAGACTGCAACATACGAGGCATATCCAGAAAGTAAGTGTACTGCAACGCCGAAGTGGTTTTATATTCATGTTGGCAACACTGCAGTGTAGCCTGACCTCTCCCCTTTGCAACGAGACCGGTTCGTGGTCAGTACGTTGAGAACTGTCGACGCGACAACACGTTTCGTGAACAATGTCAATCCAGTCTCCCACCAAGTACGAAATACGCAGCGTCATCCGTTATCTCGTTTGGAAGGGAAAACCTCCGTTTGAGATTTATAATGAGGTGGAAACTGCATATGGTGATAATGCTATGAATCGTAGGAGCGTGTACAAGTGATGCCGCGAGTTTGAAAACGGTCGTACGTCTGTGCATGATGATCAGAGGAGCGGAAGACCTTTAATTGTGACTGACGAAATTGTGGAAAAAATCGAAAATGCGCTCCGTGACGATCGCAGATTGACTGTGGATGAACTTTCTGCGATGTTTCCGCAAATCTCCAGATGTCTACTACACGAATCAATCACAGAAACCCTCGGTTATCGGAAACTGTCCGCGAGGGGTTGACGGGAAAATACTTCGAGGAAGACATCAAAAAATTGATACCCCGCTACACCACCTGCATAGAGAGGAATGGTAACTATGTCGAAAAATAGCTTACATTATGTACTAAAGTATCGCGTAATTTTTTTGTTTAAATAAAAAAGTTTTAAACCCTACAAAAATTCAGCACACTTACTTTCTGGATATGCCTCGTATAAACACATATATGTAAATGCATAAAAAGACAACAAATAATTACAATAATAACTTAATACTACAATACATTTCTACACTTTAAATCCATCACTAAGAATTAACATACATACAACAACCAATCTGAACCAGCAACAGAACAAATAGCTACAGCATTACATATGTAAATACAACATATGTTTATATAGTACATTGTTTCATGTGAATTTTTTTAGGGAAAAACTGTTCTTTCATGTGAACGACAAAGAAGAAGAAGTGCTTTGAATTATTTCTTCATTCGGTCATTCTTTATACAAATTTGTATTAGTGCACAATAAAACTAGAAAAAGAACTACAATGAATAATGCAAGGACAATTGTTTTGGCATGTTATGTGCAAGTGGTGAATATTATCAATGCATGCATTTTTAAAATGCTTTCCTACATTGATTCTGTATATTTTAATAAAAACATAAACAAAAGTCAAGTGTGACCTATACGACTCGACGTGTAAAATGTTAAGGTATGTATACATATCTATCCCTTTCAACCGCCGAAAATTCCAAAACAATAGAGGTGAAAATATATGCTCATAGTATTCGTGTGTCATACGGCCATTACTATGGCTAATTACTTTCGTATATAGTTGCTACATATTCCCAAGCTACAACTTAAAAAGAACTACTGTCATACTTGAGGAGTCCACGATAGTCATCATAGGGAAGCATCATATTATAGTTAGTAGCAGGGATCTTCAATGCGTGGAAAACTGATTGGTGTCAAGAGGTAGAGCCCTCGTTGAAGCGTTTTCTGTTCTTGACGTCTTGTTACTTAATTCCTTAATCGATATGACGTTTGCGAGCTCTAGCCTGGCTGGCATTTCACACTGTCACGTCAGTGACATTTACACCATGACCACGCAGCAATCATTGTTCTCGAGGAAGACTGGGTTTACTCCCATTATCTATCTGTGCAGGGAGAACTGTGCAATCAAAGGTCGTCCAAACCATCCCAAGTGACTGTACCAGGTATATATGTATACCCGGCCTCATCGCAATGTCATGCCTCAGCCGTTACATCGCAATGTTATGCCAGTGCGACGTAACTGCTGTCACAATTGGTGTCATATGAGGAGATGCACTGACCTGAAATCAGACAGTGGAGTGCCGACTTCATTGCATCGTGCTGTCAATCCATGCAGACTATTGCGTCACTTATTTCACGTAGCTCCTTCTTTACACTATCTTCACCAATCCTAATGCCCCATCGATCGTCAACGAATTGTGCGTGCACGCACGCCAGCAGGGCAAGAGACCAAGCTCTCAATGTTCATGTCGCCTTACATCTGTAGCTGACTTCAATATAGGACAGATAGATTTATCATTCATCGTACTGTGAATTTCAGACCTTTTTCTATAGTTCTATAGTTTGACAAGATTTATTTCGAGATACAATGTCTGGGTGAGAAGTACGGAGATGTGGATATTGAGCTTGTGGAATAGCTGCGGGGTATCGTTCGATCTTGAGCCACGTGTTGCAAGGAGACCGTCGGGATTATACGCGCTGTATTGAGCAACCGCTCAGCGACCTCTTGCCTTCCAATGACGTTAATGTAGGTGAGATAATTCTTAGAGATGTCATCAGCATAGCTGCAAAGAGGCATATTCCTGCTGGAAGGTCTCCTCGTATTAGGCTAGGCTTTCCACCAGAAGCTGCACGTTTAACAACCCTGCGTGATGAAATTCGTACCAACGACCCAAATGACACCCGTATTGCCTTGTTACCTCAATAATCTATTTGCGGAGCATAGGAATACTTGTGACTCGGGTTCGCCATATCTGTGGAACAATATGGAAAAGCTTTTTGCTGTTCCTAAGAGTAGAGCTTTTTCAGCCATCACATTCGAGGGAACGCAAGTGGAATCATCAAAGATGTGTGCCACCTTATTCTGCTGACAGTTCGTACAACACACTTTGAAGCAGAATATGTTAAAGCGTATGACATTACTATTTACCTAGTTTTCCATGTGAGGATGTTTCTGGTGCTTTTGGAAAAGTCAAGTCATCCAAGGCTCTCGGCCCGAATTTCAATGTTGATGCTGAAGCACCTTTGACCTATAGCAATATCTTCGTGTTAAGCTTGACTATTTCCCAACTAAATGTGGCAGACGTATGGAAGGTAGCAATGATAATCCTCTTATAGGCCCATTTGACATCTTTTTTGAAATCATTATTAACCTTCCCTATTAGCGGAGTTTCAAAAATCGAAAATGCGAAACTACTTTTGTCGCTAATGATCTCAACAAACCGTTACTTTGCGAAAGTATGGTGATGGTGGGTCTAGACTTGAACAAGGTATTTGATACTATTGATCATGCAATCTTGTTTCAAAACCTGGATTCCACCTCAATACCGGACAAAACAAAACGCTGGCTATTAAACTATCTTAAGGGTAAGATGGTATACGTTGAGGTCGGTGTATCGATAGGTAAAGATGGAGGGTGGAGTTCTCTCCCCTTTCCTATTCAACCTGTAATTGGCACTGATACCTTAACATTCTCACTGTATAAATTGGTGACCTATGCGCATGAGTCTATCATTTTATCCTCGGGCGTGAACGTCGATGAAATTTTTGTGAAAATAAATATATATTTATAGAAATATTTAAACTTTTTAAAGCTCGCAGTATTAAGCTCTCAACCCACAAGTCGTCAGGTTCCATCTTTAACTTCTGGACTAAGGAGGTTAGGAAGGAACTCTCTGCTGGAGGCTTGAGTATTCTGAAAGCTAAGTACCCTACGATATTTGGTATAACTTTCGGTCCCATGCTTTGATTCTCGGTTCATTCCACCAAGACGAATAATTGGATTAAGTCAAGAAGTAAAGTGCTTAAGGCGCTTGCAGCGTCTACCATCTATAAAGCTGTAAGACGATCTATCCTAAATTATGCAGCCTGTCTGGATCCCTTATCTCAGTAAGACTCAGTAGCAATGCCTGCAAAGAGGTCAGAACAGTCCTCTGAGCACAGTCACTTATTGTTTACAAATGAAACATGAAGACAACCTGTATGAAAAGGCGATGATGCTTTCCGTTCATCATCATAATTAATTGCTTTCTAAACAGTACTTATCAGGTGCGATCCAATTCGGCCCAATCATGACACCCTCACGAGTACTGTTTCAACTCGTATTCAAGATGACATCAGAAGTTACAAAATGTGTATATCTCGATTCGCTCTTCATGATCATATAGAGAAGAGCATTTATATATCAGGTGGGGCTCAATTGCACTTGGTGACGGATCGCCACCTATTGATGAGAGTGAAAAATTTTTCCCTCGCAATACCAGAACTTAATTAGCACAATTTAGATTATGTTGGAGCTATGTACTTGTTTATTAGAAGGAACGAAAATGGATTAGCACTAATGCTTTATGTTCTGAGTGTGGTCAATCGCCACACAACACGATCTACCTTTTCAACTGTCCGTGACGCAATTGATCCCTGTGGATCTATGGTCCAATTGAAGTAGCCTCGTTCCTTGGACTTGATACCTATTATCATGTTATATAATTATTTGTATAAAAGCTGTTACAACAAAAACGCAGCAACCATATGCGTCTTCGACAATAGAAGTTATCAATCTTACAGGTATGCCAACACCGGATGGATGATCGAGACGCTCAATGAAGATACTCTTATCGTGATGCTTCAAGTAGTAGTTACATCTGAAACGGCCGATGAAAAAGCAGTGCAAGTAATGATGTACATCAAAATAGAATGCAACGCCTCTATGGTGCAGAGGAAACCGTACAATCTTCTGCTTGTGTACTTGGAAGTAAGGAATACTGCCTCGTTGCATCTCTTGACGTTAAAAATGAGTTCAACTCCGTTAACTGGGACAGAATTATGGAAGCACTGCAATATTTCCAGATTCCTGTAGCGATTACTGAAATTGTTGCCAGCTATTTTACGGGACAAGTTTTTAGCTACGATTCTCCCAAAGGAGTCATAGTATTAAAGGGAAGTGCCTCAGGGCTCCAGACTAGGGCAGTTGCTGTGAAATGTGGTATTCGATGATATCATACTACTTCACATCCTTCAAGGAACGAAAATTATTGGTTTCGCTGATTACATCGCAGTTATTGCCACTGAGAAACATATTTATAAAGCAGAGTTATTGCGCAATACCTTACTCTTGCAGACCATAAGACAGAACTAGTACTCATTATAACCAGAAAGAAGGTGGAAAAATCAACTATTAAGGTCGGAAGAACTATTATTCAATCTAAGTCGCACATTATATACTTGGGTATAAATTCCAGATTCCGCCTTAGCCTTAAAACATCAGTTGCTTTCAACACATCACTGTCAACACGAATGACAAACTAAAATCGAAGAAGTTTCTGTCAAGTTATCAATTCTAACGCGGCGATAGCCTAGATAGATAATGGCCCAGCTAGATGTGTACCGACTGAGCGCTCTGCGGGTGATTTCCGCAGTTCGCATAGAGTCCGTGGATACCGCCTTTTTAGTGACATCAATTATTCCACTTTATATCCCTGCGAAAAAGGCCAAAGAAAGAAAAACGCATTTAGAAGAAAGATCAGAGCAAAATGCAACGAAGCTTGGTAGGATTGTTGAAACCGATCTAAAATACTGATTAATATGGAACCTAACCGATTAACGGATAAATAGACGACACGGACAGATGGATTTCAAGCTTATGCAACTATTAAATGGACGTGGATGGTTTAAATCCGGCATACAGCGACGAAAGAAGGTTGTCGGAGACGAATCAAAATCAGGACAAGTAGCTATAGATATTTAAAAAAAAAAAGAAAATATTACGAGTAGCGTATTTTTTAAGTCAGTATATATACACTTAGGTGGTAGAAACTTTTAGGAATCTAGCTGAAAAGGTACGTTAATACTAATACGTTCATCGATAGATATCAGTAAATACCAATCCTATTTTCTATTTTATCGGTAAGTCGTGAGAACGGCCCTAAATCTGTGATGTCGACATTGTGGACTCCACAAATTTTATTTTGCATTTTATATATATTGAATTATACGTAAAAGGGCTGAACTTTAATGGACTTCCTGCGAAATGTTTAGTGGAGATTAAATTAAACTGATGACATTTTCCGTGCATTCTATAAGAGGATCATCGCGTAGAGCCATGTATATTGTACGTGTTTGAAAGTTATAATAATAAATCAAATGAAATACACTTAAACTTATTTATTAAAATTAAAATACGTTTAAATAGTTTATACGCAAGCGTTTCAAATAAAAAATATGTAATTAATATACATACATACATATGTACATATGCATTATTTTGCATTTATGATACGTTCCTTGTGTGCGATAAACAGACCGATTGTAACCGACTGTGCTATATGACAACATTGATATTAGCACTAACCATAGTGATATTAGCAAACTACCCTGCATTTTTTTTATCTATACTTTGCTTCAATTTATTGAAACTGTGAATATAATTGATACCGCGTTTGCCGCGGAGTGCTCAAATGAATTGCTGTACAACTTTGGCGAAATAAATACATTTAATCAAATTTCTTGCAAATGATTTGAAAGTATCACCCTAGATTAATACTTATTTATTTTATATGACATTCGCATAATATTGGCCCATTCGAAAAAGTGCTGCCAACCGGGTATGGTATGGATTCTGCAATAGTGCTTCAGGCATTGTACAACACCGAATTAACAAACGAAATAATATACTCGCGCATTGCTGCAATATCTGTCATTTTGTTGTTTTTTTTTTATTAATTGAGAAATACTTTGACTCACGTCAGAATAAAAAGATGAACTTTCAGTTGCCAACAACGACTACTGCTGGTGGCTTTGCTTTTGATATGCAGAGCGGTGGCGCTGTGCCAAAGCAGAGTTTTGCTTTTGGCGCTCCCACTGTCAACACTGGTGGTGGCGACGCAGACAATTCTAAGCAGGCCTCCGCTTTCATCTTAGGCCAACCGGCAGCTGGTATAGCCCCAGCAGCAACAACAACGCCAGGTATAGCTGCAAATCCAAGCCAAAGCTTTGGCACCGTTCAAGTTTCGGCACCAGCAACAACATCAACAATGCCTCCGGTTCTACGCGCTTTGCCGCCAACAACCTCGGGTTCACTTGTTGGACTTGGCGCACCTGTGAATAGTGCTCCATCAGGAGGCGGCAGTTTTGCGAACCTATCGACAGCTACAAAGACCACAGATTCCGCAGTAGTGGCGCATTCTTCACAATTGACATACAATCAGCTAGAGGAGCACATCAACAAGTGGACTCTTGAATTCGAAGAACAAGAGAAGATATTCACTGAGCAAGCAACTCATATAAATACCTGGGATAAGATACTAATTAACAACAATCAGAAGATTCTCGAACTCAATGATGCAGTCCAAAAAGTGAAGGCAGATCAACAGTTGCTCGAACAAGAGCTCGAGTTTATTGCCACACAACACAAGGAACTGGAGGAGAGCATCACGCCATTGCAAAAGGAATTCACCCACTTGCCCCAGGTGGATGTTGAGAGAAGCCAGACGTACTTGCTCGTCGAGAGTTTAGATACACAGTTGAAACGAATGTCTGAGGACTTGAAAGAAATAATTGATAACTTGAACGAGTCCAATAAGGGACAGGACAACACAGATCCTATTATACAGATTGGGAAAATATTAAACGCTCATATGAGCTCACTTCAGTGGATAGAGACATCATCGACGTCCATTTGCAATAAGCTCGACGACATAAGCAAAATGCAAGACTCGCACAAGCGTGAATCCTTCCGATCGTCATTTTTTAACTAATCCTTTGCATTAATATATCATAGTTTCAAAATGTACATCAAATATGATCGTTTAAATTAAAATAGACAATGTTTTTTATTTATTCCTTGCACAATAAATTATTTAAAATATTCGCTGGTTGAAATGTCAAAATTTATGTAACCTAGCGAAGTAGATTTCGGGAACAGAACAAATTCGATGTCTAGGCTCTCTGGGTACCGCACTTAACAATTTTATCTCCAAACAAGAGAGAATATAACTTATCGAAGCTGACATATGTACATACTCTTCACACTTGACCTGTTTTAGTATCAGAGCAATATATTCTAGTGCGTGAATGGAGTCAGACGGACATTGCTAGAATGATTTTGTTATTTATATAATGCATAGAGGGCCAAGGCTATACTGAGTTTGTGTAAAGGTATGCAATAGGCAGAGGGAGGGCTAGCAGATCCCAGAAAGAATATACATATATTCTTGATAAGCATCGGAAGCTGAGCCGAATTAGCCGTGTCCGTCCATCTGTAGAAAGTTCAAACTTGGACATCAAGATTCTCCCTACCAGATCGAATTTGGTAAACTTTGTGGATGCCACGCGCACAATACGACCCGTAGAAGCAGCTATATTAAATTTGTGCGAATGTATGTAACAGGCAGAAGGAGGCCCTATAAAGTATGTATATAAACTTGATCAGCATCGGAAGGCGAGCCGATATTTACATATAACATTATCGGGTGCAGTGTTTCATATAGTTGGATACCTAAATTATCGCTCTTTTTTTATTTGAAACAGAAAATAGGTAATAAAAAATAAAATAGCAGAATTTAGTAATTTCTAAAGTGTCTAAGCCTAAACAGTAGAGCCCGCTTTTCCTTGGTGCCCATAGCCATAAACCCACTCATGGGTGAGAACTCGATATTTTTAATAATGCCCGTCTTGGATTGGAAATTGGGGAAGTTTGCATATACGGTGGCACTGGGAAAATGTGCCAATTTGACGGAAGCAGGCGCTTCTGCGGAGCACATTGCAAGAAGTTCCGATGAGTGGTTGAAACGCACGTGAGAAACGGCAGTGGTCAGGTTCATGAAGCTCTTTTCGGGCATTGGGTTACGTGAAACCAAAATGCGATCAAACTCATACACGTTCACCACACCTTCCATGCTGCCCGTTGCTAGCAAACGCTGATTGGGCGCTAAATCCAAAGTACTTCCCTTGATGCATCCGTCATCAATGAAACTGTGCTCCATGCGTTGTTGGCGCAGGGAGAAAATGCTTACGTTACTGTTCTTTCCATTACATATAAGTCGACTCGAATCGCCTGTGAAGCACAACCCAGCTGCCATCTCTTCTTGTTTAAAGCTGTGTATAATCTCGTTTGAATTAGCAGTTAGCAGGTGAACGGCGCCAAATTTTCCAACAACGCCAATATATCGGCCGCATGGAGAAACTTCAAAACGATGGAACGAGCGTATGTCATTTGGCAATTTTAATTTAGTTTCCTGTGCCGAGAGCAAGTCGTACGAGTAGTAAAACGGCTTTAGCGAACCGAATAATGCTTTTGTTCCGGACGGTGTGATTTTGGCGCACTTAATTGGAAAGTTCTTAAAATGTACATTGTGAAGCTTCTCATTTTTTTGCCCGTCCACGGAGTAGATGGATACGACACCGCTTTCGCCAGCCACTAGAGCCGCAGTGCTTGTTGGATGAAACTGAATGTTGGATATTGAACCTTCGGCGTATGTATCCCGGTTCAAATCACGGGTCTGTTTAAAATGAAGTGTATGCTGACGCAAAGTACTACCTGAGGCTCTCTTATCAATAAAGCCAACAGATTGAAGCAACTCATCATCTTCGGAATCAGCAACATCCTCTTCGGAAGTTTTCTGATCCAGATCGGCCCACTTGGGTTGGTTATTGATGCGTGTGAAACGTGTCGTCAGATACTCTTTATATGACCTATCCATGCTTAAGTGGTCCAACGGTCCAGTGTGCTTTGTGGGTCGCTTTACCTCACCCAGTTGAAGATAATCGTCGTCAGCGTCTGTCCAAGCGGGACGACGTTTCCGTACATTATTTGTAGCAGCACCGTTGTCATCTTCATCAATGGTGTTATGGTGCTTTTGCACTGCATGGGACAGATTATGAATTAAACTTTGTTTGTCACCGAACACAATTTTTTCCATTGGAGCAATCGTTAATTCGGAGTGACAGTTTTTTATTCTTTGTTTGTTGATGCTCTGTTCAACGACATCCTCTTCGGCTGCATACTCTTTCATTAAATCCTGTAGTTCATCCAAGCCATCACTGGACTCGTTATCGCTCATGACGCCTATTTTTCCTAGGATTTATAAGAAAATTAGTATTCACTGTTTACTATCCGCACGTGTACTTAGCATCAGGGGTACCCAATTTCGAAGAGTTAAAATCAGCTGTTAAACGTCTTTCCGTCTCGCAAGCACAAAATAAGGAGTGAATTACGAAAATCTTCAAATTTGATCAAAATGACAAGTGAATGAAAAAATTCAACTTAATCGACAATCTCGTCAAGTGAATGACAAAATTCGCCTAATTGCCAAAAAAAAAGTTAAATGTTTTGCAATATTTTTCTTATTTAAAGTAGTAATGATTTTTTGCTTATAAACGCAATAATGTCAAAAAGGAATGGAATTGTTAAAATATATGAAATGTAGCTCGTTTAAAATAATCACCCCAGGAATATTGAATCTCGTGCATTTACTTTATTGTTTTAAATTAAGCAATTATAGGATATTTATATTAATGTTCGGATATTTTGACATGCCAAACCCACTTTAAGGTTTAGACCCCAATTTTTTCAAGATGTGTATGTAAATTTTTTTTAATTTGTTAATTATGTTAGAAAAGTAAAATTTGGTGTATATACGTAAATCCTAAATGGGGTAGCACATACAAACTTGCCCTTTATTTTTAAGTTTTTGTGTGAGAATTAAACTTGCTTGTGTATGATCCGCTTTTTTTAATTTTTTGTTATGCGACAACATTAATAATCAAAAGAAAAAGTCGACTACTGTTAGTATCAATTAGTCGACTTTAAAATTAATCGACTTCAAATTTATTTCATACCAACATGTTAAAGCTGCTACCGAAAGAGCATTATTATTATCTAAACATTGATGCTTCACTCATTACAAAATTGAAATCACCTTTTCGAAAAAGTCGATACTAAATATTTATTAGTACGAAAACTGACATGATGCCTATCACTTTTTGAGATAAAGTCGATTCTTAATTATCAGGAAGTCTGACAGAGTTCTAATCCAAAGCGCGCTAACGCAAGTAAATAATTATTTATAAATTGAACTCATCAATATATATATATATATATATATATATATATATATATATATATATATATATATATATATATATATATATATCTCTCTCTATATATATATATATATATATATATATATATATATATATATATATATATATATATATATATATATATATATATATATATATATATATATATATATATATATATATATATATATATATATATATATATATATATATATATATATATATATATATATATATATATATATATATATATATATATATATATATATATATATATATATATATATATATATATATATATATATATATATATATATATATAGAGAGAGAGAGAGAGAGAGAGAGAGAGAGAGAGAGAGAGAGAGAGAGAGAGAGAGAGAGAGAGAGAGAGAGAGAGAGAGAGATATATATATATATATATATATATATATATATATATATATATATATATATATATATATATATATATATATATATATATATATAAAAAAGGTCTCCAATTCATCTGAAAATTTTATCTTTTAAGATTATTTTGGTGTACACACTAATATTATATATATATATATATATATATATATATATATATATATATATATATATATATATATATATATATATTTTTTTTTATGTTATGTTTTTATGTTATATTGCCTTTACCTTTAAGGGCCCAAACGCAACGGATTTGAAACAATAAAAGTTTTGTGATCTTCGGGACATGAATATTTGAAAAGTAAAACGCAAAAATTTTGTTTACCTTTATAATGCGACGGATACTAAAACGTTATACATGGATGCTATACCCTCTTTTTGCACAATGAAGGAAAAAAATGTATAACGGGACATTTGTTCGTTGAGTCGTCAAAATGTATGTATCATAGCGAATTCCCGTCTTGAATACAAAACAAGATCTGAAAAAAGGCCGGGCCCACACGGACAAACACCGACCCGGCTGGAAACTATTAAATTAAAAATAATAACAAAAAATGGTTCTTTGATTATCGCGGTGTTGTTCATTCGGAATTCTTGCCAGAAGGTCAGACGGCAAATAAAAAATTTTATCTAAGCTCTAAGAAAATTCGTCGAAAAATTACAAATTTGTGGAAAGAAAATTTAGATTTTGATCCACGGCAATGGATCAGAATACATTGTGAACGAAATTCTGACAAAAAACTCTACAAATACCATTTTTTCGGCCGATTATTTTTTCTTACGAAAACTGAAATTACCACTTCGAGACACCAGTTTTCAGTCGAAGGAAGACAAAAGAGAGATGAAATGAAATGTAATCGATTCTGTAAAATCCATTTGAAAAATCTTTTGATGATTGGATTATTTGTTGCCATATGTTTTTATTTCGGAAGAGGCTTACTTTGAAGGCGATAAAATAAATTTTGATATATACAACCTACTAATATTACAAATGCGAATGTTTATGACGATGGTTGTAACTCTTTCTATATATAGCTATAGCTTATACATCAGTGAAGAACATAGGCCATCAACAAGCTGCAGGAGACTAGGGTAGGGGGCGTGGGCAAGGAGAAGGAGATTTATAAATAAATTCTATTTCTTTGGTTACAGGATTTGTAATTTTTAAGTTTGTATGGGTGCTACCCTAAAAAGTGGGCCTGGCATGTCAATATGAATACTCTATTTGACTGCAATAAAAATAAGTCTGCGTGCCGGGTTACAGCTGGATATCTTAAAAATTTATCCCTAAAAATGCGGAACTACTAGATCGAATCGTCTCATCATGCTGATCAAGAATACACACTTTATGGGGTCTATGATGGTTCCTTTAAAGTGTTACCAAACTGTCAGACAAACAGATAATACCATTTCATAGTGTGTGTGAATGTATAAATATAACAATGAAAAAAATAGACAGAATCATTTCAAGATTATTGCTCTTTTGATAATATTTAAATAAATATTTTTTTTTTATGACACTTTGTACATTTTTCCACAATTTACAATTTCTAGCAATTATATTAATACTGTGGTTCGGTTATGCTATGCATCCAATCCACCACGGGCATCTAATACTTGCGGCTGCCCCACTCTCGTGAGATACCGTAACGTTCACTGTCAATTACATGGCACAACAAATGATGGTAATGATTAAAATACAACAAAATAGTAATAAGATTATTGTTAAACTTGTAGTTATAAATGATTTGGGAGGTCTACTGGTACCCTTTTAAGACGTCGTCTAGTTGTCAGTTCCAGTTGGTTATCTCGATGTTACAATGAGCCATGCCATGATTCGAGTGTGATGCTTTCTGCTTCCAGCTCAGTTTACTGTCCAAGTTTATTCCTAAGTATTTTACTGATTTTTCTATAGGTATGTCTTTAGATTTTATTTTGAAGGGGGGTTGGCAACACACGTCTAGTTGTAAAGATAACTTGGATTTTGCTTTCGTTAATTTTTATAGACCATTTACTAAACCAGGCTATGATGTTGTCTAGTATGCTTTGGAGTTTTTGGGAAGCTATGTACATTTATAGCATTGTGAGTATAAAACAGAATTGTATTCATCTGCAAAGTTGCCATCATAGAAGACGGCTTTGGTAAATCTATGAATTTTTGCTGGCTTAATGTCATTTTACATTGGGAAATAACATCAACGTAGGCTGGTTTTGAATAAGGGCTACTCCAAAAAGTGTGCGGGTCATGCTAATTGGTATATGTGTGTGACCATCCATAAGAAGCCACCATAACGAATTTCGTGCTAATATTGTCTTAATTGAAGAAGTTCATTCAAAAGCATAAAATTGACCATGGGTTTGTATGGGGGCTACCCCAAAAAGTTGGTGGAACACGCCCATTAGTATATGTATGTGTATGTATATGTAGGTATATGTAAAAGCCACCACTTCGAAATTCAAGGAAATATTGATTAAAATAAAGAAGTTTTTCATACAAAAACACAAGAGCGGGCAACGGGTTTGTATGGCCATTGATGTATATGAGAAGCGTCCGTCCACTAGAAGCTACCATATCAATTTTTAAGTTAATACTAACTATAAAAAGTTTTTAATACAAACAGTTGTAGTGTATGGGGCTACCACAAAAAGTGGGCATGGCGTGATAATCTATTTGACTGTATAAAAGAAGTCTTGGTTCAAATTTTCAACTGGATACCATAAAAATGTGCAACAACATCCAGACGGACACACAGACCGACGAACATAGCTAGATCAACTCGTCTCGTCGAGCTGATCAAGAATATATATACTTTATGGGATCTATGATCCACCGGCCCATAAAGCGAAATAAACAGTGATTTTTTGTCTATGTAATGGTGCTTTGAGAATCTCTCATTTATTTTCTTCAATCCAAATGCGGTAATTTTGCATTGAGGTAAAAGTGAGCCCCATCACTGATCATAATATTGCGATAAAACGTACTTGCACTGAAGATCGTAGGCCGAGATCATTACGTAAAAGTGGATCCATAAAGTGGATGCGCACAGCTTCAATTGCTACGCGCGATGGCGGATCGACTCATTTGCCTCTTCCTCTTCCTCAATAGTACGCTCTACATCAGCAATTGTTTCTTCGATACGGAGTGCAAGACGTCTGTTGCGTCTTAATGTATAGGTGGTGCGAAAGCGATCTATGGTGAACTAGTCTCTCGGATGGACGTTTATGTTGATCGTATAATGAACTTAGCGCACGGCAACACTCCCGAAATGAACCACGATTTTCGAAATAAATTTGCACAATTTGCAAACGTTATTCTGGCGTTAGTCTATTCAGGATAAAATGGCAAACCAAACTGAGCACTAATGACAATAGCGTTATCACAACTGACCAATTTATGGCAGTTTAATCCCTATCGGAAAATGGAAGTTCTAAAGAAGTACCTGTATTAATATCTATATACAGAGTCTGCATGAGAAAGTCGGTTTGGTATTTTGAAGCCGTGAATTCATGACTTTGGCATTCTTACTTGTTATAAAAATCTATTTAAATACAATATATTTAAGTAATAAGTAAATTTAATTTTTTATATAAGTGACGGAAGTAATTACGTTTCACTGGTCTAAAAATGCTTGTCAATATATATAGTTGTACGGGTATATTGACCATTCTTTTGTTTTTTGCTTTTCGGTATTGGAAAAATTTCATGTCCCCATGTCTCATACCAAGAACTCTGAACACCACTGGATGAGACTGATATGTAGTAGGATATTTCTACAGGTCTGCAATGTGTTGGAAAAATATTATCGACGGTAATGGCAAACAAAACATTAAACAAAAACGTTAAGCTATCATTATTTTCACAAGCTCCTTAATATTTCATTTCGAAATAAGAGAGTTTTACCTACACAAAACTTTAAAACGGGCAGTGGTGTGTCTCAAAATAGTGGATGTGCCACGCCTAATTATGCAAATTATAAGCATAAATATACAAGCATCCATCGTGCATACCGAGACTCTATACCAATTTTTAGTAAGATTGGCTAAAAAATAAGGGACTAGTTCCCGGTTTTAGAGGCATACGGGCAGGCTGACATGGCTAGATCGTCTCGTCTTGACAATCATATGAATAATATTTATTCCCTATAGTGTTTTGGGTGTATCACAAATCGGGATATAATTCACACTCTGTGTGAAAAGTATAAAAAGCTGATTAAATTATTTTATTTTCTATATTCATATATTTACTAAAAACATCTTTGTCTTAACAATTACTTTTACAATGTGCTAACTTGTTTATATTTGAACGCTGTACAAAATGTGATAATATATTATAAAATGAACAAATCAAGAAGTAATAGTATGGAATGGATAGTATATACACAATTTATAATTCCCCTGTTTCAGTTAATCTCTCTTAATAGTTTTTGTTTTTTTTTTTTTTGAGTACAATGATTTCTAATGTATGTAAAAATACTTATGTATGTATGTAACTTCAAACGGTATTTATACAGGTTTCCGGTTATAACTTTCGGAAAGAATTTGCGAAAGTGGATTAGTTAAAATTTTACATTTTTCAATTTGGCAATTTGTATTCACTTTGCATTGAGCCTGTGAAGTTCAATAGAGAAAAATTAGAATTTTTACAAATTCACTTTTAAAAGCTCTTCGAAAGTGAAAACCGGAATAGTTCAAATAGATATGATTTAAGGTTTTTGAGTGACAACAAATAGTGTAATTGAGGAATCATATAAACTTACAACAGATGCTATTTAGGTTCGATCTTATTAACATTATAGTGTAGTATTGACACATTACCGGCCACTAAGGGTTATGGTTTCTGTTTATATTTTTTATCGAATGTTTGCATTAGCATGAGCTAAACAGAGAAAAACTCGAAACGTACAATATATTATTCGTTGTTTGGGTTACGACGAAACCCTTCTTCGTACACTTGATTCGATGCACACAATCCCACAAACACTTGGTAGCCATTACCGTGTGAGCGAGTATGCACCGTCATTAACATAAGTGATAAAATAAGTTACTATTTGTAAAACGTAACAAAATTACAATTTAAAGTATGTATTTATGTATAATTGGCTATGATGAATGATCGTTAATGTGATCTAAGGGCTATCTTCAGCATTCAACGACATATTAATAATGTGCTCCACTAGCGATGCGTTTGACAACTGAGATGGACACCATTTCGGATTACTGTGCAACATGACGATTTATCCTATGATGTGGATGCTGTATTGGGCTGCGGACCACGGGGCCGTATCATCATTGTCGCCTTCTTCAGAGTGTAGTCCCAGCCGCGCCAGCGGAACCAGACGATTCCTTGTCGTGCTGTTAAATCCTGTGGATCGTGTAAGTACAGACCGTTAAGTCCGCGGCCGCACGACTTCCACCACCAGCCACCCTGGAAATAAGCTTAATTTTGTAGACGATTGTCTAATAGACAAATAGAAAACTTTGACACTACCTTTAGCATACTGGCACAATTAAGCGAACTTCGATCGTTGTCACGGTTATATGTTGAAAATGGACTGTTGTTCGATCCGTACCATGGATCGTTTAACGAGTCACCAGCATTTCCCTCGTAGCCATCGATATCTAATTTGTAGTAATCGGCTTCGGAATGAATTTTAAAGTGGGAGTATTGGGCATATCTATGAACGAAAGCAATAATCAAAATAAGAGCTTTTATATAAATGTTTAAAAGATTCTTACCTCTTATTACCCTCAAAGTCCTCTAATTCGACGCGCAATGCATAGTCCTCGTTGTTAGTTAGCATATATATATTTTCATTTCCTAACCAAAATTCTTTAGCGGGATCACCGAAACCATTTTTATAATCAGCCCAGTCTCTGTTAAAGTTTTCTCGCGGCTCACCAAATTCATCGCGTCGTTGTATCACCTGTGTATACAAATTATTAGTCCAAAACAGTTAGGCATAACAATTAAATAGGTTTTAGTTTAATACCGTCCAACCACCGTCGGCGACTTCCTGCTCGCAATAAACTTTTAGGAACCAATATGTAGTTCCACGAATCTGCAGATAGAATACGCCCGATTGTCTCATCCCAGCATTTAGAAGATCCACACATGAAAACCCCTGAAATTAAAGAGAGTTTTTGTGCACTTAATTTTGAATTGAACTAACATTTTTAAAATTTCAAAAAAAAAAAAAAATAAAACTAATTTTTTTACAACGGTAAGACAGTTTGTAATCATGCACTAAAGCATTGCCTAATTATTATTTAAAATATTCAATGACCATAAAAAATGGTTAATTAAGAAAAAACTTTGAGTTGTCTTCAATGGTTTGATCGTACCATTTCTCTTTTTCCTATTTGCGAGACCCTCATTTTCTGCTATATGTATTATGAAAATCATGAAAAATTAACTAAAATAGATTTTTTATAAAATGTCAGACAATGCTTAAAACTTTTATTGTGATAAAGCAGAATTATCAATTAAGCCGCTACTTTATTTTATAATTATCAAGCCTGTTCCGTTTTTGACTTTTTGGTGAGTTTCGCGATTCAAAGTCAGTTGACATTAACCTTCACATGTTCAATTTCATGTGAAATAGGTTAGTTAACACATTTACATCTAATATTAGACATTTTCTGCCAAAAAAAATCTTATTAAAAACAAGAACCTTTGTGTTGTTTTAGCCTTAAAAACTTGTATCGAAATAAGTTTATACGTACAATAAAATAATTTCCAAATATTTCAGGGAAACGAAACGCCTAATCGAGCTGAGCAAAAATAGGTATCCAATACTTGTTTACTGTATCAAATACTGTATTGAAATATAAACTGGGGTATGTTTGAGGGCGATCTATAAGAATCTGCAAAGAAAACTGATCTCAACTGATTGAAGTTAGATGCCTGCTACATAAATTCGAAATCTCATCCAACCGCGTCAAATATCATTTATACTTAATTTTGTTTTCCTCTTGTATGGGGACAAGACACGACACCACCTATTTATAGTTTTCAAAATAGTAAAATTAATCTATGAAACTTCCTCAATCTGTCAATGGAAATCCAGTCAAAATGCTTTCATCCGTTTCGGAGATTATCAATGACAAACAAACAGACAGAAAGTTTTGGTTCTCGTAAATAAAAACAAGAGCTTACGAAAAAAGCGATTATTTCGAAATCACAGACAGATACTCCAATTTTATTTAATTGAATGTCTATACAACGGGTATCTATATATACCTGATTTTTCACTAAAGCCATTATTTCTGTGTCGCCAACTACACTGGCTTAAATTTCAGGCAACAAAAAGTCACTTATCATTCTGCGGTATCGCTCGCCATTGACGGTTATGTTCTGTCCGGCCTCATTTTTAAAGAAATACGAACCGACGATTCCACCAGTCCAGAAACCATACCAAACACTGCATTTTTGTGGATGCAACGAGAATCTCTTTGGGTTGTTCATGAGCCCAAATGCGACTATTTTGTTAATGACTTATCCATGAACCATAAAAATGCCTCATCACTGAACAAAAATCGGCGCGAAAACATTCATTGAGCTGCTGCAGAGCCCGTTGACTGAAATTAAAGCGTAAATTCAAGTCAGACGACTTCAATTCTTGAACGAGTTGGATTTTGTAAGGCTTTAAACAAAGGTCCTTTCGTAAAATTCGCCAAGTTATTCCATATGAGAGGCCAAGATTCGTTATCAGCTCAAGAATTTGGAGAATAATGAATTGTCAAACAATACTGAACAACAATAAGATGACAGTATGACACTAGTCATGCGTGATCTGTGAAGAAGAAGAAATGAAAAAAAGCCTCTAAATTAAGCACCCGTTATTAGTACGCAAGCACTATTTTTGTCGTGCAATCTCCGCCTGTAAATGTAGTATAAATTTACACATACATATGTATATTTCCATTATGCCAGGTAAAATCACATAAACGAGATTTGAACGAGAGAATGCGTAAACGGTAATACCTAACAGTGTGCGCTCGAATTCACTGTAATTCTTGTATATTATTTTGAGGGCGCTTCATATTTTATTTCAATGGGCTGAGGAAGGAGTGGCAGGGGCGGCCAACAACACGACAGGTACTAGCTAGTTTACTTATAAATACGTAAAAATAAATTTTGTCGTACCATTTTTAGGCGTTTAACATAGTGTGAAATGGTATTATCAGTTTCTCTGAAAGTTTGTAACGCATTAAAGGGGACATCGTAGACCCCATAAAGCATATATATTCTTGATCAGCTCGAGCAAATGAATCGATCGAGCCATGTCCGTCCTTCTGTAAGTTGTTGCACATTTTTTGGGGACCAATTTTTATGCTATCCAGTTGAGAATTGGTACATACACATCTAATTATTGCAGTTTAATAGAGTATCAAGATTGACCCGCCACGCCCACTTTTTGGGGTAGCCCCCATACAAACCCACCATTCACTTTTTGTATGATCAACTTTTTTATTATATGATCAACTTAATAATTGATATGGTAGCTTAATTAAATTTTAATTTTAATGTGTGTGGAACCCGCCCACTTTTTGGGGTAGCCCTCACTCAAACCTGCTACTCACTTTTAACTTTTTGTATTAAAAACATCTTTATTAAAGTCAATATATTGAAATTATATGTGGTGCCTCTTCATGGACATCCGCTTAACATAGTACATAGACTAATGGACATGTCACGCCTACTTTTTGAGGCAGTCCCATAGAAACCCACAGCTCAGCATTTGTATGAAAAACGTCAATATCAACTTGAAAATCGATATGGTGGCATCTTATAGATGGTCACTCCATACACAGTTACTATTTAAACCACCCCCCACTTTTAAGTGTAACAGTACGATTTAAAATTTCGTGTGAATAATTAATTTTGGTTATTTTCATTTAAAACTTATTATTAAACTTCACTTAAAACCTAATACCACTTAAAGTTCACAATTCGTTGTTAAGTGTGCTGGACTATAGCTGTACTTTCTTTTTCGGTGTTTGTTTATATTTTTGTTTAAAAATACAGTAGCAAATAAAACGGCCCGTTGACTTTGGAATCTGGTTTAAGTAGAATCAGAAATCGAAAAGCCACAAATATACCATTAACTTAGAAAATTGACGTGATAGAACGTTTTAGTAAATTTGTTCATGGATTAGTACTTAATATTTACTGAATTTTCTTTTCAGTTTTGTAAAAGGAAGACAAAGACCATGTGTTATTAATATAAACATTTCTCCAATTGAGTGTGTGAAAGTTAATACAGACGCATAAAGGAGTTGAAAGGTTTTTTTTTTAATTTTAAAATCGGCTTAAGACGCTAGCTAATTTTGAAGAAAAAAATATATACCACTTTTGTATTACTTACTTAAATGTCACTACAGGCACGTAGGAAAGCGCACCATTCCCACCATGATTTCTGTTCTTTAGTATAAAACTACCAAAAAACGGTTATTCTGATTCAATTGTAAAAAATGTAAATGTAAACGATTTTAAAATTTTAATGAAACGCACCTCAAATTTTGTGATACAATCATGCTTCTTATCTGCTGGAACGTTAACAGTCGCTGCAATTTCCACACATTCAAATCAAATTGCAACGACTTTTCTGAGATTTCGTGTTTGCATATGGATGTATCAGAAACGAACGTTCGCTAATTGCAATAAGTAGGTATAAACACTATTGAAATCACTTGTATGTAAACATAGTCTATACCCACTTCTATTGGTATTTTAAGAAAGATGGCATATTTTCGGTGATCGTTAACAACGAGTTCTTACTAATCTTTCTTTATTAAATGGTTAATAAAGAAAGATTAGTTCGCAAAACTATTGTAACTTAATTACCAATCGCCAGATTTTCAAATCAATGTAATTCGAAAACAGTTCTTAAATTGTATTTGTAAAATCTGAAACGAACCGAGCCAAAATGATGTACCAAAATGTTGTAGCTGTATTTAAACTAATATGCTCCTCAACATTATTTATGCTATGAAAATGTAATTTAGAATTAGATGATTAAATAAGTAATTTAATAATATATTTATATTTTATTAAACTGTTTATTAAACAGGTGCACACATTGTACAACAACAATTTGTACCTTCCGATTTTGTACAGATTGCAACGACAACAAAGAAGCTTACAGCGAAAAGTAGCAGTATTGCGACATATGTAAATAGCATATGTAATAGCAAAGTGTACACAGGTGGAAGTGAGACGACACATATGTTCACTGCATAGACTGCCAACCGCGCAAAAGTGAATAAAACATTGTGGCATATTTTTCACTTGGCACATATGTGTATACGTATGTATGTAGCTCTAACAGCAACTCTGCCAGTTTTATAAAAAAAGATGTGTCAATGTTCGTGGTTTCTTTTTTTAGATTTTGTTTTGATTTTGGTTTCTGTGAACGTTTTAGTAGGGGAAGTGCAAATTATCGATGCTGAAAAGACCCTTGTCTGGGGCCCGGGTCTCAAACCTGACGAGGTTGTGCTGCCTGCGCGATATTTCTTTATTCATGCCGTCGATAAAAACGGAAAAAAGTAAACGAGTGTTATTGCCAATAAAATGATTAAATATTAATAAAAATGTTTAATTTTCTTTGAAACATGTACGCAGATACCAAAGGTCTTTACCACAAAAGTTCAATGTGGAAATAAACGGGCTATCGCCGCACGGCAAATGTCGATCCAATGTCAATCAAATTGATCGTGGAGATGGCTCCTACATTGTTCGCTACACAATAGCAGAATGGTGTGATCAAGTGGAGATAGCGGTGCGCTATAACGGATCTCACGTTAGACAGTCGCCGTACTACGTACGCCACAAAGTCTACTCGGCTCGGTGCTATTGTCCACAGGATCTTAATCTTTGGTTGCTTCACAACAATTGCCCAGCAGCCTCTGAAGACAAGCAGATGTTATGGGACTTGCACTCTTTTAAGCGTGTCAACTTTAGCGCTATCAGAGAAAACCTCGTTAAACGATACAATGCGCCTGACAGTATTTCACTGTGTCATTACGTTGTCAAGCAACAGCAAATCTGGCGTCAATGCTATGGAAAGTACACAGGCTTCAAGATGTTCATGGACTCTACGTTGATGGCATTGGCCCGGGTGGCTTATCTGCCTGACATGGAGTTCTATTTGAATCTTGGCGATTGGCCGCTTTCAAAAAAGGGCGGTCAGCAACGAACCTCGGGACCGTATCCAATATTTTCCTGGTGTGGCAGCGATGATAGCTACGACATTACCTTACCCACATACGACATAACCGAATCAACTTTAGAGAATATGGGACGAGTTATGCTGGATATGTTGTCTGTACAGCAAAGCGAGTATCCTTGGGAATCGAAGGAAGAGAAGGCTTTCTTTCGAGGTAGAGACTCACGACGTGAAAGATTGCAGCTGATCGAAATGGCACAGAAATATCCTGATCTTATCAACGCATCACTAACAAACTTTTTCTTTTTTCGAAATGAGGAAAGCAAATATGGACCAAAGGTGCCTCACATTTCTTTCATGGAGTTTTTTAGGGTAAGGCTAACACTTATGAAGGCATATAAATAAATACTGACTGTTTTCAATTTGCAGAACAAGTATCAGGTAAACATAGACGGCGTTGTAGCTGCATATCGTTTCCCCTACTTATTAGCAGGTGGTTCACTGGTATTGAAGCAAGATTCGAATTATTACGAACATTTTTACAGCAAACTAATACCGTACAAACACTATATACCCATTAATCGTGACTTAAGCAACTTGATAGAGAAAATTGAGTGGGCACGAGAAAACGATGCTACAGTAAGAGAGATTGTGGCTGCGGCACGAGAATTTGCAGAGCAGAATTTAATGCCGCAACATATATTTTGCTATCATCTAGCCCTTTTCAAAGAGTGGAGCACACGCCTGGTTTCACCAATAGTCGTGTTGCCCGGCATGGAAAAAGTTGAACAAAGCCATACTTGTTCATGCAAGGAGCAACACATAAGAGACGAACTTTAAGCGGAGAAAAATATATCATTTTGGTGACAAATTTTAATTGGTTTTAGACACCCGTGCTCCAGTTTTCATATCCAAGTAAATTGTTAGGAAGGGTTTCGTTTAAATGGTTTGTTCACTTTCAAATAATGAATTTCATAGTGCCAATACCATATGAATTTAAATCGTGAAATTCTTCTCAAAGTGAAAAAGTGACCATTTAGCCAAATTACTTCTGAACAATTTATTCGGAAGTTAAAACTTGCCCAGTGTATATTGAGTTTATTGATATATCAAATTGTATATAACATAGGGAAGGAGAGATCGAAGAGCTCAGAAAGCATATAAGTATATTTATACTAAGCTCGATGAGAAAAGTTGATTTATCTATAGTAGTCCGTCCATCCGCCAGAGTCTGAATAAAAAATTATAGACTATAACAGCCTACATCCATGTTCAGACGGTGATTTACACATCTGATACAATTATCATATTTCATAGAAAATTTTAAATAAAAGTGACACTCAATTCAACGAAAATGTTAAAAACTCAAAATCTTACAACGTTTGAAATAATAAACAACTCTGTTTATTAAAAAAATCGAAAACTCTGTTTATTAAAAATAAGAGACAACAAACTTTGGGAATAAATTCTCTTGGTGCCGCACCAGAACCTCTTTATTTAAAATGTAATCCTAGCAATTGTTTTGCCACTGGTCATTCAAACTATTCGAACACTGAAAAATGCATTTCAGTCAGCTTATTAGATGTATATGTAGGTAGGCAGGTACCTACCCTTACTTCTTAAGTTTTTAATGCATTATAGATGACATGGACCGCATAAAGCTATGTCAAAAGTATAAATAATACTTTTGACATAGCTGTGTCCGCTTGTCTGATAGTAAGTTCGCATTTTTGATCAATGTTTTAGATTTCTAGTTCAAAGCCTGTGCTTAAGATTCTTTTGGTCTCAAGATTATAGAGTACCCATACTAATATGCCACGCTCACCGTTTGGGGTAGCCTGCATACAAACCCACCACCCACTTTTGTGTTTTTGTATAAAAAACTTCTTTATTTAAATCAATATCAGCTTGAAATTCGATATAATGGCTTTTTATTGACGGCTGATTGCAATATACATATATACTAATAGGCGTGTTTCGCCCACTTTTTGGGGTACACGGCATACAAATCCACCACCCACATTTATGTTTCACGATACGATTTGAAATTTTGTTCGGTGCAATCGAACTTATAGGTTTCAAAATATAATACAAATAAGATATTCTCTCTCATCGCATTCTCTCGTCGCTGTGCATAGTGTTACATGGTATGGATCTCGATTCGGTTTTTGCTTTTATTTCAATTTTGGTTTGGTGCCATTGTTCTTTTCCGAACTGTTGCATTTGGCCAAATTACTGCGCGAATAATGAGTTTTTCTCTTTGATTTGCATTTATGTTTTTCTTTGTGATATTCGTTGTTCTAAAAAAAATATCGTTGATTTGTCTTCAAAACTTAAACATAATTTTCTATCAAGAACGTACTGAATACCAACGCAATCTCATATCATAGTTTTTAACCGAATTTGTCTTAATAAACCTTTCTATAATAATTATATTAACATTACACAAGGGTTGTCCGTAAAGTAGGTTATTCAAATTTCGAAATTTTCCACAGTAAAAGCTATGTATAGGTTTTCAATGAATATTTTTTATATGAAGATATCTTGAACATTCTGTTATTTTTAAATTAATCTCAATTGAGATAGTACTTTTTCAGATGCATTCGCACTGTCGCAATGGAGATTATGTATAAAACTGTTTCAACTTTATAATGAATATTCTTAAAGAACAGTCGCTTCAAAAAAAAAAAAAAAATAAATAAATAAATAAATAAATTGGAGAACTTACTTTACGAACAACATAACGTATGTTGTATTTATACATATATTGTATGTATGTAAGTTGATATGCATATGGATTATTTTTAGACTGTACTTTAGATTTTAGTTCATAAGCCAGGAAAAGTATGGGAATGAGCTACTTGAATATTCTTATTTTTTGAGAGCTTACAACCGAAAAAGTGTATTTTTTAGCTAAATATTTTGTATTGCGCAATATAATGTACAAATCTATGTGAAATGTATTTTTCTTTCTTACCTTAATATCTTTGAGCGTCAGAATATCCGTACTAAACGTAGAGTTGACGACGGACGGTTTGTTCTTGACGCTGGGGAAAATGATACCACCTTTGCGGGAAACTGGTTTAGTCGGATGTGTGTTGGGTGGTGTTGATGTGGACAAGGTTGATGTGGAACTTGAGGTAGTAGAGGATGTGGGGGCGTTTGTTTGATTGTACATTGATGCCAAGCTTACGGAAGAGGAACTGTACGCAATCGACGGAGATGTGGAAAGTGTAGTCGCTGTACTTGAAGATATTGTAGTAATTGGTGTAGTTGGCACGCTAGGCTCCGTGTATTCATCAATAACTGAATATCTGCGAATGAATTTTGTTAGACAAAATTTATTATATATTCGAGGCTCATGTCTATATTGTATATATTTAATAACATACCTATTAGGATCGTACTCAACCAATCTATCAATTGTTGGGTCCATCAAAAGTTCCGAGGGAACTGGTCTTTGTGCCAGTAGTTGAACGTCGTCTTCCTGTTTTTTCAGTCGTTTCTCCACCATATCAAGATTGTTGATTATCAGATTGGTTTTCGTCTTAAGATCGTGATGAATTTCACCAATGGCTCGCTCCTGTCTCTGTGTTTGTGTTAGCAGCGCATCGGATTTGGGTAGAAGGTGATCAACAGATGATTTCGTGCCCACTACGACATCCCAAACTTCGTCCATTTTCTCGGACACGGAGACCATTGGACGTATCTGCTTCACTAGAGCATCGATTTTGCTGGACTTGATTAACGGCGCAGCTGTAGTGGTTGCATTAAACGTATTAAGTTGTTCGTGATGATCGACAACAGCCTCATGTATGTCTCCGACCATGCGCAACATACGTCCCACGTTCTCTGATACGATGTTTATATGAAATTGCAGCTTTTTATCAATGTTGTCTGTGGTGTCGCGCAGTTCGTTCAACTCAGCGGACACGTGACTCATTACCTCAGCATTCATTGCCTTGGTAATCTCGATGACGTTCATACTGATCGGTTTTTTCTCACTGGCCTCTGCGTTGATGTCGTCCACTTGTAGAAAGTTGTTGTCGATTTGTGTTTTAAGCACCTCCAGTTTAGAATCGATATCGCTGACCTTCTGATCGAGCAGCACTAAGCGGTTATCCAGCTGAGTCGTCGAAGAGGCAGTGGAAGTGCGCGGGGCTCGAATGCCACCACCAGTGTTACTTGATGTGGTCGCCCCCTCTGTCACTAGGTGCACATCATTCGAGAGCTTTGTATCTAGACTACGTAGTTTGGAAATAACTGCATCGGTTTTAACTAGGTTGTCTGAGACTCGGTTGTCCAAAGCTTCCATTCGACGCATCATAGTATCTACGGATCGATCCAGATTATCGATACGTTTTAGTTTCCCTTCGAGCGTTGTGATTATCACCTCAAATATGTTAAGCAGTTGTTGTTCTCTGAAATAGTAAGGAATATATTAATTTTTAAGTTTTTCATGGAAAAAACAAGAAGGTACACGATAAGGGTGCAGGGCATATTGATGATCGGAGACTTAGGCACTTCGCTTTCAATGGTAATCTAAGCAATGGTAATATATGAAAACAGAATTAAACAAGTAAGAATGCTACAATTGTCAGTTCACGACTTCTATATGCCCTGCCGGCTTTCATATACCGTAGTTATACAATGTAATTAATATATTTTTTTTAGTAAAACAAATTACAAAAACAATTTTTGTTTCTCGAAATTTGTAGATACGTGTGTCTCCATTTGTATTTACATATGTAAATAGTAAGGTCATGCACGAGTAAGTAAAAAGGAAGCTGAGGAAAATAACATGTGGCGTAGCAGCGCACGACGGGTACGCTAGAATTGTTACATATGTAAAGAGTACCGGGAAAAAAGATCAACAGAAAAAATGAGCGGTGCGACGTACAGTGGGACCTCTTCCCGAAAAGCATTGCCAAATTCTAAAATAGGATAGTAATAATGGGTAAAATCACTATAGGTATTGAAAAGATTTGAATTGAATTTCAAGCCGATGCCGCTGTTCGTAGAAAGCGCCTGTTCTATGCAGTTTTGTAGTTCTTTGTTTTCTTATTCATGGTAAACTTATCTAACCTAGCGATGCTTTTTTTTATTATTCTGAATTTTGTGGCAAATTTTGCAGGTAAATAAAGCATTTCTATACTTTGGTATATATTTTTATACCTACACATCAATATGTATGGAGGTGTTTGTAACACATGCTAAGCAGGTAAGTTGTTTCTATTTACTTTTTAATCAGTGATTTTTAGTCGCCGTGATTGAATCATAGAGAGTTGACAATCTCTCAACTGATATATTGTATCATACACGTAGTGTTCACAGGCGAGGACTTCATATTTTACAAAGCTATTTAATCACTTGTTTTGAATTCAATCTTCATGCTTCGTTGGCTTCTATATCTGCAAGCATCTGGTTTCTTTCACTGGAGTGGAAAATTAAATGTTTGTTTCTGATATTTTTTTGAGTTTTTTCCTCTCTAGAATATTACATCAAAACACAACTCTATCAGCATACCATTGCGATTTCACGTAGTATTGCCTTAGTCCTTACAAGTCGTTGTGAAGAAGGCTCTTGATCGATCCAGTGAAGAACTATGTGAAAAATATATGATCCAGTAAATTTTTGGAATCGGAAATGAAATCAGCAATAGTTGGCACTAAAATAAATCCAAAACCGATGGAATCCTTCTTCTGTTACGGAAGCCCAATGATTGAGACTATAACCAACTCTCTCTTATTTTTTATGCCATTTTAAGCTAATTCTCTCCACAAAATGGCTTCGAAAAGAAGTTGTTCCAGAAACTGATGGCGGTTTCCTTAAGTATGGAATTAGTTCCAAAGAATCATAGTGAAGATATGTCACATGGAAATCCTGAGAAGGATAATGTGGGCTGCAATCAACAATAGTTAGAACTAGAATATATACAAATCAGGTGACTACCTAAAATTCCCAGTTCCCTTAATTCCCAAGAACTTTGTAAGGAGCCCATACTCTGTTGCGGGAGACTAAGGATTCCGAGTATCTACAACACTATCGAATGGTTTCTTGTTTCATTTTAAGTCAATCCTCTCTAGAAATGAAATCACAGATGGATCAATATGATTCTTAGTGAGACATTTGTATATAAATAACATTTAATTGTATTATAAGTACAGTGTAAATTTACAGAACATATTTAGTTTGAATTTTTCTAATTTTTTAGTGTAAAATTTTTAAAAATTGAGAATTGTTTGAACTCTTTGAAGGCATGAGAAGTCAGCAGTTTATATCGGCTGTGAAAAGTGAACTAAATTTTTCAAATGAAAATCGCCGGCAGTTATAATAACTTAAAAAAAAAATGATCGAATGAAGCGAGTCGTTCGCAAAACAACTTCGACAATAAGAATGGATATAGGTTGGAGATATGTGGATTTATTCGAATATTTTGAAGTGAGACCCAGCAGATCTATTTAAAAACCACGAGGCAGACCATGTAAGAACAGAGACGAATGATCAACGTTCACAAAAAAATGCAGCTGCAGAATGCAACGGAAACCACTACTGAGAATCTTTCTGAAGCTGCATTTATGAAATATAAAAAGGACCAGTAGAAAATAAAATCGCACCAAGGCAGTGACGCAGTCTAGTCCATTGCGACTCAAACGAATAAGAGAAGCATTACTACTCCTCTTAATAAGCAGCCCATGGATTTAAGACTAACAAAGGATAAATATGCAATTTTACGACACACTTCACCACAATGTGAACATTCTTCCGAGCTATAGCAAAATTGGCTTAGCAAAAAAAGAGACCGTTCCGCCCAATATGAATTTCTCTGTCCAAATAAAACTACAAGAATTAATGAATCATACTGCAAGCTGTGTTTTAAAGTGGAATTACTCCCGAAAAATCAAAAATAAACAAAGAATATTTATACCTTATTATGGGTTCAATTGTTCCTTTGCGATTTCAAACTACAAGCACATTCCACTGGATAAAGCCTCGCCCTTCGTCAGTTCATTTTCATCGCGGTACTATGTTCAGGTTTGCAAAAGGGACGAATTAATGCAACAATGATTGTCAACAAATTGCTCGCTTTAAAAATTTCGACATGGAAGGGAGTAAAATAGAACTAAACTACCAATTTTTTCTTACCATGATTGACGGAGAGTATGAAATGTATTTACTACATGTGCAATATGGCGTTCACACTTCAGCATAATGAAGAGATATATTAATGCAGAGGCGAAAGAAAAACCAAAATTTTGAAAATAAAGGATATTAAATACATTTAATAAGGAGCCTAGGTTAAAAGTAGAGACTCCAAAGTGCAGATATAGAAACAGTAATGAAGGTAACACGTCACTCACTTTTTTTGAAAATTAAGAAATTTCTGCGCGGATTACTGAATTCAATGTTGAGATCCTCAAAAAAAAAAAAAAAATAGATTATATTAAATGTTTTAAATTGCAAGGAAAGGATTAATGGATCAAAATTTGGAGAGTATACTACAAGACAGCCGAATTTTTGCTCGTATTCTCAAAACAACTGCACAGTTAGGGTTTGGCGCACGGAAAACATTTAATTGAATACCAATACTTGTAAATCGGAGAAATGTCATTTCTGGAAGAAAAAAGAAGGGCTACAAAAAGTTAGAATATACAAATACTTGCAACGTAAAAAAGGTTACTTCTCAGATATGATAACTCGAATCGACAATTATTTTAATACTAGTAGGTCCCAGCGACGTTGTACTCGGAACTCCCCTTTCCCCTGCCACTCCTTCCACATGCTCCTTCTTATTGAAACAAAAAAAAAAAAAAAATGGAAGGAAAATCTAAAAAATCCAAACAAAATTTCTGTTTATCCAAACGTCACGAAACTGCACGAAACTGGGGCTATTTTGAATGTTGCCACAAAATTTTATCAAAATCGGTTGATCGGTTTCGGAGTCTATAGGGAATACACATACATACTTCCATTTTTATATATAAGAAGAGAAGATTGAACTGCTCTGAAAAATATAATAATCTTAATATATATAAAATTCTCGTGTCACACAGTCTTTGTAAGCAAACTCCTCCAAAACGGCTTGACCGATTTGTACGAAATTTTTTGTGTATATTTGGTAGATCTGCGAATAGGTCGTAAGCATAAGAAAGGGGGCAGATAGAAAGTCAAATGAAAGGAGGAAGGGAGAAGGGCAGGGGAAGAAGTGGTATGGGACATAGTGGGAGGGGAAGATTTGATAGGGGAAGAGTTGGTAGGGAAAGGGGCGTGGTGAAGGAGGTGCAGGGGAATGAGAGATAGGGGACCATTTAAGATAGAGGGATGAAATGTTTTATACATGTAAATAGGATCGAATTGGCAGGGAAAAGGGGCGGTAAAGTAAGGAGGGGAAGGGGAATGGGGGAAGCGTAAGGGGTGGTTGTAGATGGGGTGGATGGGACAGGAGAAGAGGGGTAGGAGAATTGGAGCTAGAGTAAAAGGGCATGGGGAAGGTGGGACAGGGGAAGGAGTGTCAGTGGGATGGAGAGGCAAGTATAAGGGCAGCAACGCGCTGGGTACCATTTAAGATAGAGGGATGAAATGTTGTATACATGTGAATAGGATCGAATGGGGTAAGGAATAGGGGTGGTAAAGTAAGGAGAGGTAGGGGCAGGTGCAGAGGAATGGTGGCAGCGTAAGGGGTGGCTGTGGAAGGGGTGGAAGGGACAGTAGAAGAGGAGTAAGTGAATTGGAGATAGAGTAAAGGGGCATAGGGATGGAATGGTAGTGGAAAGGAGTGACAGGGGAAAGGAGTGGCAAGGGGGACGGCGGCAAAGCGCCGGGTACCAGCTAGTTAACTTTATAAATCTAATTTAAAACATATATTTATTTATTCTATAGGGGCGTAACGACGCACGCCGGGTACACTAGTCTAATATAATAATTACAAATAGTATATCAATATTTTTTTCGCGAAGTAAGAAAAAATAATCTTATTCAGTTCAGCTTAATTATTAAAAAAACCAAAAAGCTTTTCATACAAACACACCGAAGTAAAGATAGTTTTTACTCAGAGAACGAGAGAAAGAGAGAACTGCAGAGTCAGAATATATTTCAGTTTTTATACAGACGGATAGACATACATGTCTGTATTCTTACGATTTTTAATGCTGTTCAAGAATTCTTTATGGGCTCTGCCGTATACATTTTTATTCTATGGGCTTTTTACCCATGGCCTCAATTTGCGAAACGCTTCAATAAAATAACATCTGAACATAACAATGCTCATGTCATTAGAAGTTTTTGGTTAGAACAACTTTCCCAGTAGCGCTTCCATTGTTATGACTTGCCAAAAACCGTTCGCTTCTAGGATATCCTCAAAAGACCAGTTGTTCTTCCGACTTAGAAAAACGTAGAAAAAGTACTGCCAGTGGTGACAGTATTTTGAATGACGACGTTTTTTGTTTTGGTGAAATGAACAAGTAAAATGAATGACGAATTGCTAGACTTAGGTGTACTAAGCTTAAATACTCTTCATATCTAAAGCGAGAGTAGTCTATTCTTAGATATTGAAATTATGATAAAATATTACACATATTTATATATCGTACATAAAAAAAAAAATAAATACATTTTGTTAAGTCGTCCTGAAAGCTCATGTTTGAAAGATCGATTGCCGTTCATTGATTTGGTGTTTTCGTGATACTCGGATTTGCGGCAGACATCAAAGCCGAAAGGCGTAAAAAGTAAATTAAATTTTTGCTATTTTGCATAATCGCAGCTAAGCCGTGATAAATCAAACCGAAAACAACTACGAGACCGGACAGCCACGCCCCTCATTCATGTTCGCTAGGCAGTAATGCGACGCTGTTGCAAATTCAGTTAGTGCGTTCGGACACCAGACGAATAAAAAGACATAAGCATAGACAGACACGCGTTTGTTCAGTTTCCTCTGTTGGAAAATAAAATCCAGAAGATTGCGTTGGTTAAAAATGATTTTAAGGCATTTGTGCATTCTGAATACGAGGAATCTCATTGGCAGATCAAATGGTTGTTTTTTTATGGATTTTAACTAAACGCCCAAACAACTGAACGACTGAAAACAGTCGCTTGAAGCCTTGTTGATATTAGATCGAGTATATGTATCGCTGATGTAAAATAAATACCTCACCTGGCTACAATAGCCCCGGTTGTTGTTTTGTCATTGTACTTATTTGTGCTCCAAATGTGTTGAACCATGCATTGCCATAACATCGCCGGCTTTGGCTTTTCATCGCATTTTAATTTTTCGTATTGTCTTTTCGTACAAAATGAGGTTATTTTGTTTAATTTTGTTTGCGAACGAAATCATTTGGTAATGTTTGTTTCGCTTTAATGCGAATTGGCAGTTCGCATTGTGGAATTTGTAGCTCAATTTGCCAACTTAACTAATTCGTTTGAAAGCACAATTACCCGAAAATGAGGAAAGCCTTGGTACAGATAATTCTCAGCAATTCTGGGCAAGTTAATAATCGCAATAGAATAGAGATTGTATGTACATTGTAGATTGTGGCACACTGCGCAAATTTTGACTTACATCTATTTTTAGAATAGCTACATATGTGTATTTACACTGTGTACAAATAATCAATTTTTTTTTTTGTAAATCAAAATTTCAATATTAAAAATTTAAAAAATTAGAGCCATATTCGAATAAAGTTAGACGCCATTGAATTAGGTTTTTAAATCGAATATATAATATTATAATACAATAATGGTTGTTATATATGTGTAATTTAAAAATGTACTAACCTACTCTCGTTCACTCATACTCTCATTCATATCTTTCACACATACACATACCACACAGTCGTTAAGTTACGCTCATGCAATGCACAACACGCGTCTTTCATTCGGACACCTTAAATACAAAAACTGTTGACAAGGGTAGAAAAGAAGAAAGGAGAGTGAAAAGAGAAAAAAAAAACCGTTAATTGTGTAATTCGTGTCGGTAGTTCCGCGTGAAAGCATAAAGATGCCGATCGACGAAAATAATTTTAAACAATTGCTTGATCAACAGCAACAATTTGCAAAGGAATTGTTGGAACAACAACAAAAGTTTTTAGTAAAGATACGCCGAATTGGGAGTCATATATGAAACAGTTGACTCAACATTTTCACGCATATTCAGTTACATGCGCTGAAAAACAAAAAGCATACTTTTTTTCATGGATTGGTGCTGAAATTTTCGAACTGCTAAAAATTCTATTTGGCAGTGATAGCTTGCTTGCACACACATACAAGCAATTAATCGATAAACTAACGGAGCATTTCCAGACAAAGCGACACATTGTCGCCGCTCGGTACGAATTCTTTAAAACGGGGATACAACATTCACAGACACATAGAGAGTGAGTAGCCGATCTTCGTGGCATTGCTCGTGAATGTAAGTTTGTGTGTGTTGGTATCGGGCGTTTATCAAGTTATGTTGATGAAATGATACGCGATCAAATAATTGTACACACGCCATATGACTCCGTGCGCGGTTCTGCTCTTCAAAAATTACAACCAAGTCTTGAAGATGTCCTAATAATTGCCGAAAGTTACGAGACAACGACAAAAACAGTCGCTACAACAAAAGACAATTGTGAAAAGCCAATACCAGTACATGCGATGCACACACACAAACATCATAATAAAGAAAAAAAAATCAAAAAAGGACACATAGCTGCCGTTTGCTTGACTAAGAAAAGCAAATTGTATAGGAACTACAATAAAAGTAGAGAAGGGGAAAACGATCGACACAAAAACAACATCGCGAACACGATGGATTCAGTTGACACAGTGCATATGAACAGTGTGACAGGAACCGTAAAATTCGAATCAAATAAAAACATTATTGATGTCAAACACAAATGGACTCTGGTGCAACGGTTTCGGTGATAAAATCTAAAACATACAAACAATTAAACAGTCCAAAATTAGTAAAATGCAATCGAGTTTTGCATCGTTCGGGCAAAAGCCATTCCGATATTGGGTGAGTTGCGCACTAAAGCAAAGTGCGGAAAGTGCGGAAAATGCAAATAATCTTTTCAGATTGGACTTATTCAAAACATTCGGTTTCGAAATTCAACAAGTATCAAACTTGGAAACTGGAAACCGATTAAGTTCAGCAATTGGGCTTCACCTTTTGTACTAGCTCCGAAACAAGATAGGATCATTACGAATTTGTGGGGAATTTAAACAGGCAGTCAATGCGCAAATTGACATTGAACAGTACCCATTACCAACGAGAGAATCATTACTGCATGTTATCCGTCATGGCAAGCATTTTACAAAAATCGATTTAAAGGATGCGTATTTGCAAATGGAGCTTGACGAAGATTCAAAACAATTGATGGTCGTAAACACACCCCTGGGCTTATTTCAGTATCAACGGTTACCTTATGGTATTGCCAGCGCACCAGCAATTTTTCAGCGTTATCTAGAACAACTTTTAAACGGCATCGAAGGTTGTGGTAACTATCTTGATGATATTATCATAACAGCATCAACAGTTGACCAGCACCTTAGCCGTATTCAGCAAATTTTGGAACTCCTTCAAGAAAACGGCATTAAATGCAAACAAGAAAAATGTTTTTTCTTAAAAGATGAAATCGAGTAAATAGGCCAACGGATAAGTGAGAAAGGTGTTCTACCTGACAATTCTGGCCTGCAAGCAGTAAAAGAATTAAAGCCTTCTACAAATCTTCAGCAACTAGAAGCTTTCATGGGAAAAGTGAACTATTACTGCAACTTCATTCCCAACTATTCACAGTTGGCTGCTCCGCTTAATCAACTACGTAGAAAGAACGTACCCTTCAAATGGGGCAACGAGCAGCAACAAGCTTTCCCATCATTAAAATCGCACATCATCAATGCAACAGAATTGTCACATTTTAACGAAGAGTTGCCACTAGTTCTTGCCACCGATGAATCTTCCTTCGGTATCAGTGTAGTATTGTCACATATTCAGCACGATGGAAGCGAAACGCCAATCGTTTTTGCATCAAAAACTCTTGACAAGCATCAAGTCAAGTATAGTCAAATTGAGAAAGAGGGTCTTGCTATAGTATTTGGAGTGAAACGGTTTCACCAGTATCTATACGGTAGAAAATTCGTGCTCATAACCGACCACAAACCACTTGTAACTATTTTCAATCCAAGCAAACACTTACCATTGATGACATCACATAGGTTACAACGTTGGGCAGTAATACTTATGGCGTACAACTTTGATATTAAATATCGCGCGACAACCGCTCATGGCAACGCTGATGCATTATCACGCCTGCCTTTAGACACAGATGAAAACTTCGACAAAGAGGAAGCATGTCACAACATCACTGACCTTGTACCACCAATCAACGCAGAGGTCATTCGCAAAAATATTGACAACGACGTCAGTCTACAAAAAGTGCGCAACTATGTATTAAATGGTTGGCCAGACAAACTTCCGCCGAGTAATGAAAACATTATGCCGTATTTCAACCGTAGATTTGCACTAACTCTTTACGAAAACATGTTACGTCTGCACACAGATGCGAATCGAATAGTCATACCTCACTCTTTACGCCACCAGTCAAGGAATATCAAAATTGGCCAACAGCTACATCTGCATGGGAAAGAATTCATATCGACTTCGCCGGGCCAATTTTTGACTCAATGTGGCTTATCTGTGTCGATGCATATTCGCAGTTCCCATTTGTTATACAAATGTCTTCAACTACAACAGATACTACTATAGCAGCTCTATCGGCGATCTTCGCAATTGAAGGTTATCCAAAAACTTTAGTAAGCGACAATGATCCGCAACTGACTTCTGAAACGTTCAGAAAATTTTGTAAACTACAAGGCATATCTCACATAACGACAGCACCGTTTCATCCAGCTTCGAATGGTTTAGCAGACCGTTTTGTTCAATCATTCAAAACTTCAGATGGATATTCAGTCAAAACAGCTTTAAGAAAATACCTCGCTTCCTACAGGTTTACACCTAATGCACAAGGTAAAACACCTGCAGAACTACTACATGGTCGTCCAGTCCGTACGATTTGAGCCAACTTTTTGAAAAGCCAATCATTTCCAAGCATAGTCAACAAACTTCAAAATACACTGAAAAAGAAAAAGTATGCGCTCAAAACTACGCAAAGGGAGAAAAATGGATCGAAGGCATAATTGATCGTCAAATTGGCAAGATGATCTATGTCATACACACTTCAAATGGCAATATCAAACGACATGTAAACCAACTAAAGCCTAGGGCAAGTTCGGGCAACGAAAAACTTGAACTTCCACAATTTTGGTGCTCAAACGAAAATGAGACGCATTCCACAGTTCCACCATCTCTTCATCCAGAAGAACAGCAGTCAACATCTTCGCCGCAAACTGCTGAGTCAAACATGGGTTCTTCGCCTCTACAACATCATGTTCAAAGAAGATCCGACCAACGCCGTTCAGGAATACCAATACGGAGAAGCTCTCGAGTGCGCCACAATGTTAACCGCTTCAGTCCTCCTGCTTTCAGAAGACACAGGAATACTAACGTTTAATTTTAGTTTAAAGGAGATATGTTATATATGTCTACTTTCAAAATGTACTCACCTATCTCATTCACTCATACTCTCATACATATCTTTCATACATACCACACACATATATACCAATTATTGTAGATACACAAAGGACGCATTAATAAAGTCAGTCGTTAAGTTACGCTCAAGCAATGCACAACATGCGTCTTTCACTCGGACACCTCAAATACAACAATGGTTGATATGTGTTCGTATGTAATTTCTAAAACAACAAAAATTCGATTCACTTCATACATTATTAGAATAAATAAAATTATAATTTAAAGATTAAATTATAATTTAGAGAGAGGGCTCTACTTCTAATTTGCTTGCTGAGCTCAAAGTAGAGCTTGTAGCAAGTGTGATTCTTCGTCGCATCTCCAGGTGGACGTTGTTGTTGCTGGTTATCTCTGCTCCCAGGTAGACAAAGTTTTCTACAACACTGAAGTTGAAATTCTCAACACTCACAGACCGTTCAAGACGAACTGATGGTCTGCGGGTGGACTCCAAGTACTTCGCCTTGTCCTCGTTCACCGCTAGGCCCATGAGACGTTACTCTTTCTTAATCTCCGAGAACGTCCCGCTAACGATGATGTATAGGCATTGCCGTTCGATGTACTCCATCAAGAGATTAAAAAAGTTGCACGGTAAAGCAAACCCCTGCCTGAAGCCTCTCTTGGTATTAAAGGCTCGGAGAGAATTTTTCCTACTCTGACTATGCTTTGTGTGTGTGATAGCATCATCATGTAAAGAAGATCGAGCTTTGCTGAAATTCCAAGTTCAGATAAGGCGTGTCGAAAGCGGTGGTTGTATCTTTATTGTACTCACAGAGTATTGCTGGAGTTGGCGTAGAGGGGAAGTTTGGTTACTGGTCGACCTCTTTGGTCTGAAGCCACACTGATATTATTATATCAGTGCATCTGTGTATAGAGTAACTCATCGTTATAGTCCGGTGGCTCTACAAGGAAGCCATCAACAATTAGTGGGTCTAGAAATACTTCTCTATCGGCGCCATTCTTATCTTCATCGCCTCCAAGTAGGTAAGAAATGTGACTTCTCCATAGTCTCAGTGATTCCCATGCATCTGCAACCAGAGTTTCATTATCGTCCTTGCAGAAAGAAACTCCAGACTTAAAATAATAAAATGATAAAAAAATTTCCAGCTTCTTCAAGCAACATCCTCAAGCTTACGCCTATCTTGCTCTATATTTTGGTTCTCAAAAGGCCTCACTCCGTTTCTCACGATATCGCTTACTAACAGCTTGCGTTGCTTCCGATTGCAGAGTTCCTATGTTCTTACTGTATTGACTGCATTGACTGTAAGAGACTTGGCCACCATCATTCCGCTTTACTCTTGCAGATTTTCGAGGAAACTGTCGTGAAGCCAGTTTCGTCCATGTTCCAAATGGTGAATAGTGGAATCGCTTTGTCGCACAAAATAGATGGAGCTGTATTTCTCTTCATGAAGTAATACTATCGTCATCACAATTGTCATCGGATCCAAACGCGTATGTCCAATCTCAACTTATTTGGAGCATAAAAGTGGGTTAAAATTGATTTCCAACATTTGAACATAACAAAAACACTCACAGTAAGTTAAATAAATGCTTGTAATAATAAATTGAATAATTCGAAACGAATGCAGTTCTTTGTCTTATAACCACACTTTTCAAGGCCACCAGGCAAATTTTATTTTATTTTCTTTCCTTTTTTTTTGTAAATGTCAAAGTCTGTAAAAGTCTACCTATGTAAGGGCGCAGGGTATTTCGAAATCGTGCATTCACTAATGCTGCATTCTTACTTGTTATTTTTTTAATATCAATCATTCACTAGATCAGATCAATGAAGTGTTTGACTAGCCCTGCAAATAATTAGTTGCCGGTGCATGTGTAGGAATTTTCATTATCATTGACTTGTTGGTGGTATACGATAAACGATAATGAAACAATAGAAGTTCGCCCAACATTATTAAATTATAGAAACTAAATAAACTCGAAAAACTTAAAAAAAAAACAAATACTTAAAATCTGTGTGAAAAAATTAAAGCTTTATGAAAAATCGTTTATAAGTTGACTGTTGTAAGGTAAAGACCTTTTTTAAAGAACTTTTTGATTAACTTTTGGCGACATAATGCTCAATTTTTCAATTATTGCATTTATTTTTTTTTTATAAAAATCAATAGCGCAGTCTTAACATATTTTTGCTGCCTGCTTGATGTATTTGAAGAACATTTTGCATATTTTTTGGGAGAGAAATGTACGTTTCACTCAGCAACCAAATTAAAACTAGTTCAGACCACTTACCATAGCACCCAACACTCAAGAATAAATTAAGCGCTAAATTTTGCGATCGATTTGCGATTACATGAGCGCTAAATGGCCTTAAGTTGATTTCACATGCAATCAGACAAGACATGTCATGACATGCCGCTGTGCGCCATTGCTGACGATTGTAACAAGACGGTTGACGGGAAGTAAAGAGCTAAACAGAGCGAATTGAGTTGATTGGTTGGCCAACAAGACAGCGCCCAAACAATCAATAACAAGTCTTGTCTAAACATATACGAGTATATAAAAAAAACCAAGAAAAACGTTAATTACGGTTGAACCGAAGCTCTAATACCTTTCACACGAAATTTAAATCAAATTTTAAAATCTAAACGTGGGCCGTAGGCTTATATATGGGGTACCTCATAAAAAGCCACCGTAGCGAATTTCAAGCTGATATTGACTTAAATAATATCATTAAAGGTGTAGTCAACACCAATAAATTTAGGGCCAAAAATACTGGCTGCCACCCAGATATTAAAAGAATGGACGGCCGTACAGATGGAGATGGTAAGATCGTCTTCCCTCGAAGAGCTGATCAAGAATATATATGTATACTTTATGGGGTCTACGATGCGTTACAAACTTTCATATAAACCGATAATACTATTTCACACTTCATGTGTATGGCATAAAAACAAGTACAAATGTTGCAGTCGTGAGTTAAAGACTTCGAAATACCCTGGCGCCTTTCTTATATATTTATTTATTTATATTAAAATTAGATATAATTAAAATTAACACTAACTAATGACTAAGCACTGGCTGCTAAGGCCTTCGGCAATTCTTATATATACTTTAACAGGTTCTTTATAAATAAAAACTTTATAAATAAAAAAATAAAAATTAAATAAACTAATTTAAAACAAATTTTGATTTTCCACATAATAAAGGACAAATAGTCGTGAGCCATGTACCTACGAAATTTTATAAACTTTTTACTCTCCCTATCCTATGCTTATGGATAGGGAGAGTCAAAATATCCAAACTTAGTGGCTCTATCTCTTGTAATCTAGTTCTCGACTCGACTTTTATACTGATTAAAAATATATATACTTTATGGAGTTTGCCACGCATAGTGCCTGTAACATATATTTGCACCAAACCCCTAACTAAAATTCACTTCACACTATGTGTGAATAGGATATACCAGTATAGCTAACAAATAAATCCCGCATGAAACCCAAGAAAAAAATAATAATAAACAAATAAATCGCTAAAAGAAAGAGGCAAACGGCGACTAAATTGAGATTGAAAACAAAATATTGACAAAATGCTTTTTTGGCTTAAAATGCTTTTCGTTGCACTAGTCAGACAACTAGTAACTTTCTGTAGATAGGATCATTGTGGTTATGTTTTTCGAGTTGGCATTTTATTTTCACAACAATTCACTATTTCTCAATGGACTGAGTAAAAAAAAAAACAAAAAAAAAAAAACAAATAAGCTAAATAAAATTCCAGAATATATAAATGATCTGAATTTGTCTTAATGGTTTGATCGTTGTCGCTGAACTAGGCACTTGTATAAGGCGTGTCTGGCCGGTTATGGGCTTTTTCAGCAAAACCATACGCAATTTCTAATTGTATTTCAATTCGACGACAACGAAGTCTTTTTTGTTGGATTTACTTTAGTGTATTATCTTAAATGGCCTTTGACGTCTTACATAAGCGTTCGATTGTGTAATATTGAATAAACGTTACATTTTCATACCCTTCACACAAAGTAATCAAAATGTGTATTATCAGTTTGTCGGTAAGTATGTAACATAGAGAATGAGGTATTGGATAATCCTAATAAGGTGTATTGATGATCATGTTGACGAGACGAGTTGATATAGTTATGACTTTCTGGCCGTCCGTATATAGGCATCTCTCTTAGTCCCCCCATAGTATTAAAAATATCGATTAAAAAATCGTATTGAAGTTTCATATGTTTCAAATTCTAAATTACCATTTCCTTTAAGGTTTTTATATGGAAGCTTAATTAATTCATGGCTTGAAATTCGGTATAATATTTAAGTATACTGCATATTTGTAAGCTAAGTGTAGTTTTTATACCATTCACACATAGTGTGAAATGATATTATCAGTTTGTCTGAAAGTTTGTAACGCATTAAAGGAGCCATAGTAGACCCCATAAAGTATATATATTCTTGATCAGCTCGACGAGACGAATCGATCTAGCCATGTCCGTCTGTCTGTATGTTGTTGCGCATTTTTTGGGGACCAATTTTTATGCTATCCAGTTGAAATTTTTTCTTTTTATTACAGTTTAATAGAGTGTCAAGATTGACAAACTCACCGCCCACTTTTGACTTTTTGTATGAAAAATATTTTTATTGTAGTCAATATCAACTTAATAATTGATATGGTAGCTTTTAATGGACGGACGCTTCACATATAATTTAATGGGTTGGACCCGTCCACTTTTTGGTGCAACCTCCATTTAAACCTACTGTGTGTTTTTATTAAAAAAAACTTCTTTAATAAAGTCAATATTAGGTTGAAGTGCGATTTTGTATGAAAAACTTCAATATCAACCTGAAATTCGATAAAGTGCCATTATATAGATGGTCGCTTCATGCAAATCTACTAGTGGGCGTGTATCGCACACATTTTGGGGTAGCCACTATATAAACCCCCTCATTTATGTTTTACAATACGATTTAAAATTTCATGTGAATAGTATTAGAGCTTCGTTTCAACCAAAGTTAACGTTTATTCTTGTTTTCATTCATTTTTGAATAAATTTACGTTTTTTCTCCGATTTTGCAATTTATATTTAAAACTTTAATAAAAGAATGATCTTTCAGCACAAACGCTTAAAATATTGTAAAAAAATTTAAACGGAGTAAGTGATATTTAGAGACTTTTGAAAGACGCTGAAAAACGAACCAATTTTTGGATATTAATCGCCTGGTACTTCAACAAGTCTTATCCGAACCGCATAAGCAGCATAAACGTTGGAAAGTCATCTTTCAAACGAGAGACAATTAATACAAATCGGATATAATTGATGAAAATATGAGTAAATAACTAAAATATGCAAAAAAAAAATAATAATGTGTTTTTTGAAAATATTTCGAAACTAGTTCTTAATGAAAAAATAATTGGGAATTTTGAAATCTATGACCCAAAAATCATAGAAAAAAGTCTATGAGAAACCAGCACTTTTTTCTTTGTGTAAACTAGTTATGAATAGTTTTAGAGTTTCATCTGCATTATTGTACCATTCTCACAAATTGTGAAGTGGTGTTATCAGTTTGTCGGAAAATTTCTAACGTAGACCCCATATCCTTGATCAGCTCGACGAGACGAGTCGATCTAGGTATGTCCGTCTGTCCATCTGGATGTTGTTGCGCATTTTTTGAGGACCAATTTGTGTAGTCTCCAGTTGAAAATCTTTTTAATTGCAGCCAAATAGAGTGTCAATATTAATCCGCAACGCCCCCTTTTTGGGGTAGCCCCCATACAAACACCCTGCCCACTATTGACTTTTTGTATGAAAAACTTTTTTATTGTAGTCAATATCAACTTGTATATGTGAAGCGTCCGTCCACTGGAAGCTACCATATACATTAATATGGCAACTTCCAGTGGACGGACGCTTCACATATACACTTTTTTGGGTAGACCCAAAACAAACCAAAATATTGTGTTTTTGTATAAAAAACTTCTTTATTTATATCATATACATATACACAAACCCATGGATTTGTTTGTGCTTTTGTATGAAAAACTTATTTAACTAAGTCCATATTAGCTTGAAATTCGATGCGGTTATTTCTTTTGAACGGCTACTTCACATACATATGCAAATGGGCTTGTCCCACCATCTTTTTGATGTAGCTTCCATACAAATCCACCGCTCACTTTTATGCACTTGTATAAAAAACTTCTTCAGTTACGTCAATATCAGCTTGAAAATCGATGTTTGGGCATATTTTAGATGGTCGCCACTCACACATATGTATATTAATGGACGTGTACCGCCCACTTTTTGGGGTAGCCCCTAAACAATATTCCCCCTCCCACCTCGATTATGTTTTACAATACGATTTAAAAATTCATGAGAGCAAGTAAGTAAGTAAGTTGAAAGTCTATTAAAAAAAAATTTAATGAGGTGGCCGAGTGTGGGCTCTTAGAGATGTGAATAGCAATAATAAAAAAAAATTTACCAATTAGGATTGTTTAAACAAATGCAGCAGAGAGCAGGTCCCAGTTAAAAAAGCTTGCAAAAAAAAAAAAATTGCAGTTGTTTTTAGTTAATGTAATTAATGGGTTATAGGTTTTTAAGATAGCTGTGACTACGAATTCGTTGACAAATTTTCCGAAATCAAAACGGCGTAGTCTGAAGTCAAAATTACAGTAAAGACTATTCTATAAGCTTTTCTTAAAACAAAACAAAAAATATCTTCGTTTGTCCATACGAAGCCACTATGTCAAATGTCAAGTTTATTTTGCCTGAAAAGAAAATTTTTCATGAAAAATACAAAAAAGGAATGTTGGGTTTGTACCGGGCTGACCGGTACAAACCCAAATGAAAAAAAGACATCTATTTCACTATATGTGAGGCGTTCGTCCATAAGAATCCACTAAATTAAATTTTAAATTGATATTTATTGTAATAAGAATGTTTTCATACAAAATTCCAAAATTGGGCGGTACGTTTCTATGGCCACCTTGACATTTACGTAGAGCGTCCGTCAAATTTCACGTCGTTATTGACTACAGTACGAACGTTGTCAATACAAATAGGCCATGTAAATATGGATACTCTATTAAACTGCTATAAATAGAAGTATATGTGCTGACTTACAACCGGATATTTTTAAAATTGGTCCCTGAAAGACAAGATCCAGACAAATAGACATCGACTCGTTTCGTCGAGATGATCAAGAATATGTATACTTTATGGAGTCTACGAAGTATCCTTTATTGCGATACAAACTTTCAGACAAACTGATAAAACTAGTTCACACTATGTGTGAATGGTATAGTAAGTCGGCCGGAGCCATACCATCGATGGTTCGATGGTATTTGTCAAGTTTTTGGTCAGAAATTACACATATTTTGCAAAAAAAGTACAAGTACAGTAAGTTTATCGTTGATCGAAAAGCCTATTGCATATTTACATAAACAATTATTTTGCAAATCATTATGGAAGAACTTCAATTACTAAGAGTTTAGTGATTAGGCGTTTGAAAGGTTGGAAGCTGATTCTTTTTTTCATACCAATATTTTATTCAGTGATGAGGTTCACTTCTTAATGGCTTTGTCAATAAGTCAAATAGTCGCCTTTGGTTTCAACAGGATAGTGCAACACGCCATATTTCTAGAGCAACCATCGTCGTTTGATCTGACACCGCTGGAATACTTTCAAAAGAGATACTTGAAATCGATGGTTTATGCCTACAACATCATTTTAAGCGTTGAAATATCGAGCGCACTATTCGTGAGATAAGGGACCGCCAGAATGGAGTTCGTATCATTGATGTCATAAAATTCTCTATCGATTAAAAAATAATTAACTCTTCCCATTTATTTATATGTTCGAGAAAATTTTGCGAAAGTGAATTCGATAAAATGGTAAATTTTCTACGTATGAGATGATTTCGCGATTTCAATTCACGCGCCTTGAGTAGTATAAGTTACACTTGATCAATGCCAAGTGTAAGTCGCATTTTTTTGCTTTATTTGTTTTTTAAACGTAATTTAAGTTAGAAATATAGAAAAACAACTAGTAGTTGTACAGTCGATAATCGGCAATTATAGGGCAGTATTTCCTCTCCATTCCGTATTTTTGTAGGTTGAGTGAGTTGAATAAATAATGCGGACTCGAACGGTAGAACGATACGGTCGAATGTTTTATTCAGTTAGCCTTGTCTAAGTTTTAAATAATAGTGGGGCGATATTAACCAATGCTGCCAAGTTTATTAAAATTTTAGTAAATTGATTTTAAAAACAATTGTGAATATCGACTTACTGAGGAAATTCTGTGTTTTAACAATTTAGCTGGTCATCAACTGTTTAAATTTTTATTCTAATGAAAACGTGAATAAGAGAATGATTAATTGTTATATTGGTTTGATAACAATATAATGCTAATAATAGGGATATTAAAACTCTTGAATAAAAACAAAAATTGAAAAAGTACAAATCAGCTTCATTTATAAATATATAATACAGATATTTGAAAATACTTTTATCTGCAAAGATATATTTAAAATCCCGGGACCTACGAAATAAATGCATTCACTCTTTCGTTGAACTATCTGAAAGTGGTATCTGAAAGTGGTACATCATTCATAAGAAAACTCAGAAAGATATTTCGATATAATGCGAGTAACAATATACATAATACAAAAAAATAAATAAGTATGAAGAGGCCGTCATAGATATAAATTTAAGGGATCTGACAAAACAATTCATTTTCAATTGTTCAAAGAGTCCGAAATCTTTATATTTTTAAGCAATGTACATACATAATATTCAACAACCGTAAATCAATAAATATCTGAGCAATAGTTTCGAAATAAGTAGACCGGCTGGCTGGATGATCAATTTCTTAAGTAGAGATTTATGCCTTACATTTAATTATGAATAAGGCAGTTACTTCATTGAAAAGTATAAACAAATAAAAAACCAGCACGCGAACCGGATCGAGCATAGATAAGAAAACTCCTCAAGAAAACGTATCACTTGCTAAGTCTTAAGAAATTTTAAGCCTTGGTCGTAAATATGTTTATCTGAAATAATATTCATCATTTTTAAAGGAACAAATAAAAATTATTAATATTATTTCCTATTTTTGAGATATTGGATGCGTATTTCTTTAGATACAGAAATATCAATCGGAATGGTATATTTTGTTTGGAACATCAGAAGTGAAAGCTATTGATCTGAGAATGAATTGTAGTTAAATAGTTGAAAACAAATTGAGTTAATTTTTATGATTTTGGTGCATTAGGTTTGAAATAAAAATAAAAAAATAAAAGGTATCAGATTATACCTTTAAAATGGGAAACGTTCATTATTTTATTTATATTTATTTAATATACGGGCGAATGGACTACTTGTGAAAAAAGTTTAAAACACATGCTTCCTCTGTAAGCGCTATCTGCCATTTGGTCAGTCGTACAGCTCAAGCTGCGCGTCTGATCCATTGGCACATGACAATTGTGCGAACATCCAATCCTAGTTCCGCCAGTTTTTCACTCATTGCGCAGCAATTAACTTAATCTATGACATGTTGCGCGAACACAAGAAATCCATTTTGCTGTCGACGTCCATCACAAACTGCTCCAAGTCGCTGTCCAGGTAAGAAAGCTGGGATTTATTGTTGGCATCAATGCTCATGTTGTGCATGCCGTCGACGATTTTCTCCGCTTCGCTTCATTGCGTTGCGTTATATTACGTTGCGCTCGGTTTGCAATGCGTCGCATGCCTTGCCAATGTTTTTATTCATAGTTGACATTTTGTCGCAAATGTACCCGCAAAAAATCACTTCCTTCTTGGTATTACAGGCAAATGGCGACCCAGCAAATGAATGTTTTCAGAAGACATTTCCTTGGAGAACATATTTACAATTTTGTCTGATTTGCGTATGAGTGTTACTTGCGATTACTATTCAATTAATATCTTTATTGACACCACTAACTAATGCTTTCAGCATGTGTTCGGGTTGTTTGCATACACAACTCCATTGGGTTTCGGCAGTGCAATCAATTAATATCAATTTGGTAAAATTATAGTATGTCGACAACACTAAGTGGCCAATTAAGTATTTACTTAAGAGCTGTAATCAATTTGGAAGCAAACGCCTCTCCTAAGGCAAACGCATGTCCTGCCTATCAAATGAACTAAAAATTCAAGTCTGCTGCACTCGTCCCATTTGCAAAGTCACCCGTTCCATCGTTCGGTTCGTTTGTTTAATCGGTTAGTCAGCCACTTTGTCAGGCAGTTAGCAGGCCATGCATGCTCAACACTTTCCCGATTTAAAGCTTGAGTTATGATAATTAAATGAAAGCCGCGACGGTTTAATAAGAAAAAACTGATTAAATCATATGCTGAGGAGCAGTTTTCTCACTTCTGGACAAGCTGAGGAATTAATAAATAATACCATTATTTTCTGCTATCCTCCAACAAAATTGTTTGCTATTAATCGAAACAACAATTTTCATTTCGACTTAAAAAAAAACTAAGCCAACAAAGCAGAATATTTTTATCTTATTACATTGCCGACTGATCAAAATTTCTAAATTTTTGCTAAAATTCGAAAAAAAATTTTGATACGTCTTGAAAATTGTAGTGATGTCATGCATAAAAACTTGACTAAGGCTGGGACAGAATTTTCTTACTGGAAATTTGAGATTTACTGTAATCGTCAAATCAAGTGAGTGCAAGGGCCATTGTCACGCCTTGCTTATATCTTTATAGCTCAATTTTTTTACACTATATCCCAGTTTTCAATGTAGCAACTGTTATTAAGCCTATCAACGTATTGAATAGTTCGACGAACCAATAAATTTATTTCAAAGTTAGCTGCCAACTTGTCTTCACACTTTCGATCACAAACCAAAGCAAAAGCAAAATGAAAATATAGAATGCAAATGTGCATATTATATTCATGAGGCTAGTATTTTTCTACAGCGGCGGAGCTCACTCTCATCCAATTTTTTCTTCTAATTTATACTTATTTGCGTTTACATTTGTACTTATGAATGGACTGTCCACCTCTTCAGCATTTTGCAGCTGACCGAATAATAAGACAAAAATAATCGAACTTCAAAAATAACAGACAAAAAAGTGACCGATAACAGAACAAAAGTCGATTTATACTGCATTGCTACTCGAAATGGATTTATTACAATTGTGAAGTCGTGACACAGCACTACTCAATATTATTCCCCCAATAGCATATCTTGGCAATTCGTATTTTCTAATGTATTTCTAAGTCATGAGAATGAGCCTAAGTCAAACGTCTATACCAAATAATTAAACAATTTCAAAAAAGTGCATCCAAATTTGTTTATTCAGAAATGCTTACAAAAATTTAACTATCTTCTAATTAAATCGAAAATGCATTTTCCTTTTTGTTATCAGAATCATAATCGGATTCGATTCCTTTTAAAAATTCGATTCGATTCGACAAATTTTGTAAGGAAACTTGAGTCATGGTTTTAGTAACTTTTATTCCTTACGGTTTGAATTTCGATTTTGATTAGAGATCTCTGCCACGGTTTGGGTATTCATCTGGTGCAATAATAATCGACTCGTTTGAAGGTACTTTTTTCCTTAATTCGCTGATCTGTTGGAAATTAGAATATTATCGTTTAAAACAAATGCATTTTCCATTTAAGCGAGAAACTCAATTATTACATACAAGTATATGACAAGCTGAGCGAAAAAGTGAATCAAGTTTGCAAAATTCTCAAAAGACTGGCCACTGATTTAGATTTTTTTCCCACATTTTGCTACAGCTAAAGCAAGGTTTGAAACAGCTAAAGCAAGGTAGATTTATCTAGCATAAATTCACCATGAACAAGAAGGTGCTGGCTTTTGAAAAGATTTCTCAAGCTAGATGTTCTGCGCCCCTTTCTTGAGCAGTTTTTCTAGCAAGTCATCATTCACTTTACTAAAAAACTTCTTCAATTTTGAAACAATAACAGAATAAAAAAATAAAATCGACAAACCAAGAGTTGCCAGATTGGCCAAATTATCGATAGTTAATTATCGATATTGGTGTAAAATTCTGTAAAACATTGATGGCCTTACTTTAAGTTCAAATCTGAAGTATTGAATTTGAAAAAAAGTTAAGAATTGCAAATACTACCCCTAAATTCGCGAATGCGGGTATAGAAAAGTGGATGCTGACCACTTGGCATATATTCAATTTTTGTGGATAATCTGCGGATCCGGATCTTGACATTTGCATCTGTCCTAACTCTATTTTGAAATTTGATCCAATTAGATATCCACATTTCAACGATTTCAGCGTGACTGAAGTCTAAGTTGTCTGAAAAACAAAATTTTTTCAAAACCAACCATTTCAACAATCAGAATATCATTAAAACTTTTGAGTAATAGCTAGTAGATTGCCAATCGTTACTCCACGAAACACAAGACAAAGTTCAGTAACAGTGCTTCGCAAAACAGAATTGAAATTGTTCAACCTTTTTTGCGGTCGTTCGAGTTATATTATATTAGGGTAATGAAGATTTTATGCCAAAAATTGGGCAATGCCGACCAGTGTGCATTGTATGAAAAAATCTTCGGCCTTTACTTCCATTTTTCTTTGCTCTTTCACTGCGATACAAACTTTCTGACAAACTGATAATCTTTTTACACTATTTGTGAAGGTTATCACAATACAAAGAAAATAATAAAATATTTGTAGCTTGAATTTTGGATACAAGAAAATCTGATCTTCCTACTTAATTAAAAAAAATTTCAGGAAACTTCAAGACTATCGCACAACATGACAAACTCTTAATCACTGTCGAGGGTAGTCCACGCAAGTGAAAAATACTATCAAAAGATCATCAAATCTACATGTGAGGAGCTGCATTCTGAAAGTCCAATTTCCTACCACTTTTTCCATCATTTGAGACCGTATCTCCAAATAGTGCGCTACATATATATTTCTAAGGCTGAAAGCGATGCTGATTCGTCCGCATAGACCAACGATTTAAAGTATCCCCAAGGATCATACGATTAAGTTGTCGGTAAACTCGATGGTTGCTCCAGAAGTATAGCATGTGGCGCCACCCTGTTGAAACTAAAGGCGTTCCAGATAAAGTTCACCTAATTTCTAAAACAATAATTCGTTCAACGTGGCTCGATAGCGGGCGCCATTGACAGTAACTATTGCATTTTCTTCGTTTTTGAAGAAGTATAGCCCGACGATGCCACCAGCAAACAAACCGCGTTAAACCGTGTATTTTTCGGGGTGTGACGGTAGCTGATGGATCTCAATTGGATTTCCCCGCTCCAAATGCGGAAATTTGTCTTATTGACAAAGCCACTGAAGCAGAAGTAAGCCTCTTCACGGAATAAAAAAATGGTAGAAATTTGGATCTGCACGATGCAGTTCCTCACGCACTCCCGTGGCGAAATAATTCTTCATCATTTTTGAGTGTTGCTCCATTAAAAAACTTACCTGCTAAAAAATACCCTTTATATTCTTTATTAGCATTAGAAACAGTCTATCCGTCGGGTTTTATAAAACAACAGATCTCAGGAACAATAACAGCTGGAGTCTACAAACGTGGAACCAATCGCGGATCAAATTAGTTAAATTTTGTGGATTTCCAGCCCATCATGGCCGTAATACGGCCATTTGACCTGTAAATGCACACTTTTCAATGACGTATAGCCGAAAAAAAGTTTGTTTTCTTTTTATACCCTCTACAAAAAGTATTTGTAACAGTATACTGGGTTTATTGAGCTGTCAAAATGTAAGTAAGATAGCAAAGGAAGCATCGGATGAAGTATACATAAAGTATACATATTCGTGATCAGCACCATCTAGAGAACAATTAGACTAACTAAACTCACTTAGATAACGCACAAGTTACAAGAGTACCTTGAAATTTCATAAGTCGCAACCGTTTTACCGCAGGTTTAAAAAAACGAATTCAGTTGCCAATGTATTCGAAATATTTGATATAAGCCTTGATTCGAAATATTTGTTATAATCCGGTTTCGGTACAGTTCTCGGATTTTACATTCGGTATACCGGTACCGGTCACTAATAAAATTATTAAAAAAACAAGAAAAAACATTAACTTCGGTTGAACCGTCGCTCTAATACCATTCACACGAAACTTTAAATATTATTGTAATACATAAAAGTGGGGGTTTAATTAGGAGCTACCCCAAAAAGTGGGTCGTACACGCTCACTAGTAGATGTGTATGAAGCGTCGTAGTAGATGTATAAGATGCCGCCATATTGAATTTCCTGTTGATATTGACGTTTTCCATGCAAATGCATAAAAGTAAACTTTGGGTTTATATGGTACTACCTCAAAAGGGGCGGGACACGACGATTTGTATATGTATATGAAGCGGTTGTCCATTAAAATCCACAGAATCAAATTTTTTCATAAAAAACACAAAATTGCACAGTAGGTGGCGGGCCATGCCCAATTATCTATGTATGTTAAGCGGCTGTCTCTTAAAAGGGACAGCATTTCAACCTAATATTGACTTTAATAAAAAAGTTTTTCTTACAAAAAGTCAAAAGTAGGTAGTAGGTTTGTATGGGAGCTACCTCAAATAGTGGGCGGGTCCCACCCATGTATATGTATAGCATGTATATGTCAAGCATCCGTGCACTTTATGTTACTGTATCAATTATTAAGTTGATATTGACTACAATAAAAATTTTTTTCATACAAAAAGTCAAAAGTGGGTGATGAGTTTGTATGGAGGCTACGCCAAAAAGTGGGCGTTGCGGGTCAATCAAGACACTCTATTAAACTGCAAAAAAAAGAAGTATACAAGCAAAATTTCAACTGGATAGCATAAAAATTAGTCCCCAAAAATGGGCACGAACATACAGACGGACAGACGGACATGGCTAGATAGATTCGTCTCGTCGAGCTGATCAAGAATATATATATATACTTTATGGGGTCTACGATGGCTCCTTTAATGCGTTACAAACTTTCAGACAAACTGATAATACCATTTCACACTATGTGTGAATGGTATAAAAAGGAACAGAATAATTACTATTGCAAACGTTCCATAGACCATATATGGTTCCGGTTCAGGTTTTTATAATTATATAGAATGCCTTGATTTTCTTCAAAAATTTATTACAATATTTTGGAAAATATTTTGTAAAAAGCAAGATTTGGGATCAATTATGTACACATATCAAGTTTAGAACATATGCTGGATGGCACGCCCGCATTACGGCTTTTCAAGGTAAATCAGCTGGAAGAATTTATTACTACGAAAAAATATAGCTTGTACAGGGAATAATATAGTCGACTATACCTCTTTCTTCTATACAAAAACAAATAAACTATTGTTTTTCAAAATGGCGGAATTTGGCGGGAAAAGTCATAAATTGCATAGATATCAACTGGATACTGTGGCCAAACGGATTAGTATCGTGTGATCGTGTGATACGTCTATGGAAAGCTTTCAATTACCTTAGATGGCCAAGTGGAATTACTACTTTGAAAAAGTATAAGTGAAAATAAATTTTTGAAAATTAATTTTGCCGATTTGCAGGATTTGCATATTTTGAGTGATAAATCGATATTGGACAAATTTTGATGTACATCATTCTTTTCTGTGCAGCAACGCAGGTAAAAGACTGCAATTTTTGCTATTTGTCACAATAATGCGTCATTCTAATGGCAGTTACATATTTTATACTCGGTATGTATGCCCATCTGTTACAACTGTTCTTAAAAATATTCTTGGTGTTTTTAAATTAAATTTTAAAATAGTTGAAATTAATATGGAAACATTTAATTCTTACTATGTAACTTATTTGAATGAAATATGAGTATTATATAAATTAAATATGAATAATACAAAGCTTAAATTAAATATGGAACATATTCGAATTAAATATGACCACACTTTAAATCAAATCTGCCTTTTGATTTAATTTCAAAAACTATTTTAATCAAGTATTTTGATGGTGAAATAAAATTTAAATTAAATCTTTCACCTTTTTGTGCAAAACCACTGGTAAAAATAGTTAAATCAAAGTGAAAATATTTAGATTTACTACTTTTTTGTGTACACAATAAAATAGTAGTCTGTAAAATGTACTAAGCACAAGCGAGAGCAAAATAATTTTTCGCTCCCGCTCCGAGAAAAATTTATCGCTCCGCGCGTTTTCGTTCGCTCCAAAATACTGTTTAAAATAATAAACGATATCCATAGCTAGTTTTGCTTATTTTTTGTAAAGTTTTCTGCGTTTTTTTTTTAATATGTGCATGGTTGAAAACCACTTAAAATGCAATGAAGTGGACAAACCCTCAGAACTGTCACCGCTGCAACTCTTTTAAATGCACTTTGTCGCAATTAAGTGTGTCAAATTGAAAATTCAAAATAAATTAGAAAAATATCGCAAAATCAACGAGACGAAAAGCAAAATAAGCACATGACAATATAGAATGTTCGCAATGTGAATTACGTGATTATATACATACTATATACAACAAATTTGCTAAAAAAGGTAAGATAAAAAAAATTAAGAGCTGTTGTTCAGATTTCCAACTATATTTTACATTGCTCAGCGATAGGGAGTAAGTTGGATGAAAATGTGTCTCTTTGAGAATTATGATGCCTATATCGCTTTGAGCTAAGCGATAGGCCCTCTTTGCGATCGAGTGGTAAGAGCATTATATATATATAGAGAGAGAGAGAGAGAGAGAGAGAGAGAGAGAGAGAGAGAGAGAGAGAGAGAGAGAGAGAGATATATATATATATATATATATATATATATATATATATATATATATATATATATATATATATATATATATATATATATATATATATAGCTCTCTCTCTCTCTCTCTCTCTCTCTCTCTCTCTCTCTCTCTCTCTCTCTCTCTCTCTCTCTCTCTCTCTCTCTCTCTCTCTCTCTCTCTCTCTCTATATATATATATATATATATATATATATATAGTATATATATATATATATATATATATATATATATATATATATATATATATATATATATATATATATAGAGAGAGAGAGAGAGAGATATATATATATATATATATATATATATATATATATATATATATATATATATATATATATATATATATATATATATATATATATATATATATATATATATATATATATATATATATATATATATATATATATATATATATATATATATATATATATATATATATATATATATATATATATATATATATATATATATATATATATATATATATATATATATATATATATATATATATATATATGTGTATGTATGTATCTCGTATCTTTATGCTAATATAACATAAATTGTGCAATTTCTTCATATCTCAGCAACTATTTAAGAAGGAAGATTTAGTACATACATATATTATTTTTTTTTTCTTTCATTTTATTTACAATCTATCTGGGGATAATAAGTAAATTTTATAAGCGAGGATAATTACAGAGGATTTTTACAGGTGGCCTAAAGTGAAGGTCGAGTGGATGATGGCTTTTCAAACGACGACGGTGCTATTGTCGAGCAGGTTTCCGGCCAAAAAGTTGCGGTGTCGAGCAAGTCTGTCAAGTTGCTTCTGGCTGAATCTTTTCACTTCGTCAGTGACACTTGGAATGCCAAGGTCCTTATGGATCACCTGATTCTTAACGTAATATGGTGCTTTGATCAATCTTCGCAAAGTAATGTTTTGAAATCGTTGTAGTATTTCAATGTTGGATGTTGAGGCTGAATTCAATAAGTCCATATGGGTTTGAGTAAGGCCTTATAGAGCAGGACTTTATTTCTCAGATTCAGTTGAGATCTGTAGCCGAACAACCAGTTCATCTGCCGGAGTTTCAGACAAATCTATTTTCTTTTAGATTTGATGTGCTCTGACCAGGTTAGTCTCCTGTCGAGGGTGACTAACCTGGTCTGTTATGAAGGCTACAAAGAGAAATAGATCCACTAAAAAAAATTGGAGATACCACTAGCAAAATTTTTATAAAATTATAATTGCAGAGTAACGGCATTCAGCTCGTACGCTGGAAATAATTGCCCATGTAGACTAAAAAGCCTTATTTAAACATAGATGTAAACGAAATACGAATAATAAAGAAAAGCGAAATACAAATTGTAGAAATAAAATGTCTTTCGTACTAATACAAGCCGGATAGTGATGAATTTTTTGCATGACATACCAATAACAAAAAACTTAGGTATACCTAAAGAAACGAATGGAAAAAAATTACTGAAATAATAATTATGTTTTTAGAATCTGATCCTTTTTTTACATGAAGTTCTGAATCACCCTGATTTAATACAATCAACATCTGCCTCGAAATTAATTGCTTATACCCATAATCTTTTACTTAGAACAAACTTCAATACAGTAAAATAAACTCAAATAGGGGCTATTGCATAACACTCTGGTTTACCACTTTTTTTTCAAATATGTTGCTCGTCACAAAAATAGAGGGAATAGATGTGATCATTGAATATCAGAAAGACGGGCAGAAATGCAATCAAGAATATATAATATGGGTGGGAACTCATTCAATTGATTTTCTGATCTTTCTATAAAATTATGACAAATATTTAAAAAAACAAGAAAAAACTTTAGCTTCGGTTGAACCAAAGCTCTAATACCATTCACACGAAACTCTAAATAGTATTGTAATACATAAAAGTGAGGGTTTAAATAGGGGCTACCCCAAAAAGTGGGTGGTACACGCTCACTAGTAGATGTGAATAAAGCGATGTAGTAGATGTGTAAGATGCAGCCATATCGAATTTCAATTTGATATTGACGTATTCCATACAAATGCATAAAAGTGAACTGTGGCTTTATATGGGACTACCTCAAAAAGTTGCCAGAACACGCCCATTTGTATATGTATATGAAGCGGTTGTCCATTAAAATCCACAAAATCAAATTTCAACCTAATATTGATCTAAATGAAGGATTTTTTCATAAAAACACAAAATTGCAACTGTGAGATTTATGGGGGCTACATCAAAAGTGGCGGGCTACGCCAAATTGTCTATGCTGTCTCTTAAAAGGGACCATATAGCATTTCAACCTAATATTGACTTTAATAAAAAAGTTTTTCTTACAAAAAGTCAAAAGTGGACTGTAACAACGAAAATTATTTGGGTTCTTTATACTCTTTGTGCCGTGCTCCGGTATCCGCTTCGCAAAATTCTCCGGAAAACGTAAAACGCAAAATCTGTCCGCTTTAAAAACGGTTACTATAGAGCAACCGATTTCAAAAGATTTCAACTGACATGCATTTCAAATTATTTTTAATCTGTTCTGTAATGCTTCAAGGCAAATTATTTGATGATTATTTGTTAAATAAATATTTTATGACCCTACCTCAAATTCGAGTTGCGCATAACTCGTGCGTGATCCAATATTTTCGGCTTTTGGTCGTGCCAAATATCGTGTAGCTAAGTGCGATAACAAATATCGATGTCAGAGTTTCCTGGGTACACCGAGGAACGATAAACATGCATGGAACACTTTTGAATGCTTGAAAAAAATTGAGTAAATCGAGTCCGAATAGCTTGAAACCCTTAAGGCAATTGCCACGACAATGGATAAAAAGTAGTTTCTAGTAGTAGTTTAATATAGTTAAAAGTAATAAATATAAATAATTGAATTTGAAAATATAATTATTTAGGCTTTTATTTATTTAGGAGATTAAAAAAATGCAGTTTTTATTATAAAAAAGCACTTGCCATTTCGTCGCGCACGGATGCGCCACGAAACGATCGACATCAACATTTTCAAAGTCCGCGTCCGTATCATCATAGTCAATAGGATCATCGTCATCCGTATCTTCTGCTATTGACTTGAAACGACTCCGGTAAATATTTTGCAAGGCACAGCAGACATTTATTATGTTTACTGCAAACGTTGGTTCATAGTTGAGTGAGCGTTGCAGGTATCGAAATCTGCTTTCAGCACACCAATTGTCCGTTCAACAATGTTCCGTGCAGCAGTATGCTTTTTGTTGAATTTATGCTGCATTGATCCCAATTCCGCAGATCTGTATGGCGTCAAGACGAAGCTCTTACAAAGCGTAGCCGGAATCCAAAAATACAAAATACATGGACCATAGGTTTGTATTTGAGCTACCCCAAAAAGTGGGCGGGCCACGTTCGTTAGTCTATGTATGTTAAGCGGCTGACCATAAAAAGGCACCACATTGCATTTCAACCTAATATTGACTTTAATTAAGAAGTTTTCTTACAATAAGTCAAAAGTGGGCAGTACAAACCGTATGGGAGCTACCCCAAATAGTGGGCGGGTCGCACCCGTTAATGTATATGTCAAGCATCCGACTAATTTAAGTCACTATATCAATTATTAAGTTGATATTGACTACAATAAAAAATTGTTCATACAAAAAGTCAAAAGATGGCGGTGAGTTTGTATGGGAGCTACCCCAAAAAGTGGGAGTGGCGGTTCAATCTTGACACTCTATTAAACTGCAATAAAAAGAAGTGTATGTTCAAAATTTCAACTGGGTAGCATAAAAATTGGTCCCAAAAAAATGCGCAACAACATACAGACGGACAGACGAGACAGACCGACGGACATAGCTGGATCGATTCGTCTCGTCGAGCGTATCAAGAATATATATACTTTATGGGGTTTACGATGGCTCCTTTAATGCGTTCCAAACTTTCAGACAAACTGATAATACTATTTCACACTATGTGTGAATGGTATAAAAAGTATAAACTGTTGCTGTTAAAGTTGCTCTTTTGACTGTGTGGTACCTAGAGAATCTATACCGTGACTTTAGTTTCTTTAAGTCTTCTTTAGTCAGAGAACTTTTCTCTCCGATCGACATACAGACGAATGGAGGGATGGACATGGCTAGATCGACTCTTCTTTTAGCGCTGTTTCGGAGTAAATATAATTTATAGGGTCACCGATGGTTTCCTCGCTATGTAACATATGTGACGAATATTTTTTGTACAGGGTAAAAACACTCTCTTTTAATAATATTGATATTGACGGTCAAAGTAACGTTCACAAAATATTGATATCTATAATATCGCCAAAAAAAAGTATTATGAAATTTCGATATTTTTAATATCGCCCATACAAAATATCATATCAAAATATAGCGATTTTATTTTTATTTTTTATTTTATTTCTAATAAATTTTTTGTATAGAGTTTTGATCTAATTTGAAAATCAATTTCATGAACGCCCATATTAATATCAAGTTTTCATATGATTACGAAAATACGAGTGCTATATTTGTAGTTTGGGATTCTACAGTACCGTTGATTCCACTGCAAATCAGACAGAAGCATCGTAGGGTTTGACATTTTCCAAATGTCGATATTCATTCATGCAACTCTAAAAATATATTTTTAGAAACATAAATTATGTTTAGATTGTAAAGTAACAATCAATTGTAATTTGGAACTAGCGTGGGCTGCACACTAATTAATAAATCGTTCATTCATACATTCTCTCTTCTATTTCCCTGTTACTATATATTCGCTAAATAAATGTCTATATAATCTATACCATCTCATTTATTATTCTAGCGGCGGCGGTATTGAAGCAGCTATGGATTGGCAACGAATTGAGACAACAAAATCAAACAAACGGTCAATCTGCAGCTCGCCAAATTTTTCCAAGAAAAACTGCTGTTAGACCCAATACATAGTACATCTAAAAGTACAAATCGTTTTGCTAAACTCGAGATTCTTGATAGCAGTGAGGAGACGGAGGAGGATAAAGAGGAAACTGGAAATGCTGAAGCGAAAATAGGAAAAAACAAAGAGGAATCAACTGAGCGAAATACTACTCCGAAGCCTCCGCCAATAATACTGGCTAATGTTAATGACATAAATGGTATGATAAATTATATTACCAAAACTCCTTCGAAAGAAGATTTTACCTATAAGTCCGAACGAAACGTTCAAATACGCGTTCTGGTTAAATTTGTGGATAGTTATAGAAAGTTTATAACAACACTTAAGAGAGATAAGGTTTTGTTTCACACTTACCAGTTAAAACCAGAGCGTTCTTTTAGAGTTGTAGTTAAGAATCTACATTTTTCTACACCAATTGACTCAATTAAAAATGAAATTGAAGAGTTAGGTCATTGCGTAAGGAATATAAGCAATGTTAGGAGTCGTATTACCAAGCATCCATTGAACATATTCTTTATTGATCTGGAACCGAACAACAACAATGCAGAAATTTATGACCTGAAATACCTAAGCAATGCAGTAATTAAAGTAGAGCCTCCCAGGAAAGTAACTGACATTGTACAATGTTTTCGATGCCAAGAGTTTGGACATAACAAGACGTATTGTACAAAAACATTTAGATGCGTTAAGTGTTCAATGTGCCATCCTACTTCAGAGTGTCAGAAAGACAAATGTGTTAACTGCTTACAAGATCACGCAGCCAGCTACAAGGGATGCAAAATTTATCAAGAATTAGTTGCAAAGCAGAAGCCTAATAGTCATTCTTCTCGTCAGCATTCAAGCAAACCACCTCAGGAGCATAGCTTTTCATCTTCGCACAGACCAAATGAGTTTAATACTAGCGGAAACCGCCCATCTTATGCGCAAGTACTACGAGAAAACAGAAGTTCAAATGACGAAGACCCTTTCCAAAGAATCGAAGGTGTAGTAGCCAAACAGTTTGAATTAACAAACAACCTCCTCAACATGATATCTCTGTTAATATCAAAAATATGCAAGTAGATCTTCAAATTGCTATATGGAATGCAAATGGGCTTTCCAACCACACAGAAGAAGTAAAACTTTTCCTTAAATCTAATTACATTGATATCCTCTTGGTATCAGAAACTCATTTTACCAACAGGACACACTTTAAAATTCATGGATATGATCTAATAGTTGCAAATCCAGATAATAGAGCTCATGGCGGCTCTGCAATATTAATTAAAAGAGGGCTTAAATATAACATCATTAAATATAAATGCATGACATTTGAAATTACAGTTTGTGCAGTGTATTTTCCACAACGATTTTGTTTTAAAGAACAAGATTACTGTAACTTTTTCAAAAAACTTGGTTGTAAATTTATTATTGGTGGAGATTATAATGCCAAACACTCTTGGTGGGGATCAAGGTTAGTAAATCCCAAAGGAAAGGAGCTATATAAATGCATAAATACCAATAATTTTTCAACACTGTCTATGGGAAAACCAACGTATTGGCCATCAGACCCCCGCAAAATACCGGATCTTTTGGATTTTGCAGTTTATTTTGGAATACCACGGCATCATCTGGAAATTTCGGACAACTATGACCTAAGTTCAGACCATTCGCCAATTATAATTACATATGGCACTGCTATTCCTGCACTATCAAATAAATATAAAATTGTCACATCTAGGACAGATATTTTAGCATTTCAAGATTGGATAGATGCGAAACTAAATACTAATATATCTCTCAAAACTGGTTTAGAAGTGGATACAAACATTATACATGAAGCACATGTTTTTATATCAGCCGTGCTTAGGAACCTTATAAATAAGCGAAAGCTCCGTAAAAATTGGCAAACCAGTAGATGTCCAGCAGATAAAACTAGGTAAAATACAGCATCATTCCAACTTAAAAAACGCTTGGACGAAGTAAGAAATGAAGCAACTGCAGAGTTTTTCAAAAGTCTGGATCCTAACACGAAAGACTATGAATACAGCCTTTGGAGAGCTACCAAATATTTAAAACGACCTGCAAAACGAAATGTTGCTATACGTAATCATAATGGAGAATGGTGTAAAACCGCCAAAGCTAAGGTTGAGGCATTTGCACAACATTTACACTCAACATTTCAACCAAATTCAAATCTTGCGCCTGAAGATACTGAAATAATTGAGTTTCTGCATGTACCTTGTCAAATGTGCATGCCAATTCGTAGAATTACTGTGTCTGAAATCAAAGAAGAATTCGCAAAACTGAATCAAAAAAGATCACCAGGCTATGATAAAATAGACGGAAGAGTTACGAAAATGCTCTCTCAAAAGTGTATTAAATTTTTAGCACTAATTTACAATGCGATTTTGATGCTGGATCACTTTCCTACACAATGGAAATGTGCGGAGGTGATAATGATTCCAAAACCAAACAAGCCTGAAAATATTCTCTCGTCCTACCGTCCTATTAGCTTGCTGGTACCATTCTCCAAAGTATTCGAAAGAATACTTATGAGTAGATTGTTACCAATTTTGGATGAATACAATATAATATCGGAACATCAGTTTGGGTTTAGGAGAGGTCATGGGACTCCAGAGCAATGTCATCGTATAGTGTATATAATTACTAGTGGATTCGCGAAGAAACTGTATTCTGCGGCAGTATTTCTTGATATACAACAAGCATTTGACCGAGTGTGGCATCCAGGCATGTTATATAAAATTAAAAAACTGCTTCCTGCTCCATTTTCCTCTTATTGAAATCGTATCTAGGCAATCGACACTTTTATGTTCAAATGGAAGGAAAAACATCGAAACTATATAGTATCCATGCTGGTGTCCCACAGGGCAGTGTTCTGGGATCTGTCCTTTACACAATATTCACTGCCGATCTTCCTGTTGTCAGTGATGTTCAAGTAGCCACTTATGCTGATGATACAGCTATAATTGCATCTAAAGACACTGCAGAAGTATCTCAAGATATTCAAAATGAAATAGTTGAAATAGAGCGATGGCTTAAGAAATGGAAAATAAAGGTTAATACTGAGAAGTCGAAACATGTCACATTTGCTCTGAGAAGAGGAGATTGTCCGTCAGTATTTTTAAATAATTCACAAATTCCTCATAGTGATTCCGCAAATTATCTTGGACTCGATATAAATCGGAGAGTAACTTGGAAAAGTCATATTAAAGGCAAGACAAAGAAACTCAACATAAAAACAAAAAAAAAATGTATTGGCTGCTTGGGAGAAAATCGCAGCTTAGTTTAGAGAACAAAGTTCGACTTTACAAGGCTATTTTAAAGCCTGTGTGGACATATGCTATCCAATTATGGGGAACTGCAAGCCAATCAAATATTGAAATTCTTCAACGATATCAGTCCAAAACGCTTAGACTTATTGTTGACGCCCCCTGGTATGTTGAGAGACTAAATGATCATTTAAATGTTTTGGCAATAGGCCTACTAGATAATAGCGATACAACTCAAAGACTTAAAAGAAATCAAGTGTTAGATTTACCTTTTAGAGGTTAAATTTTGTATATATTGTAAATAAACTCTTAACTATAGAATTTTGAATATAATAGCTGTTCTCACTGGAGTACAGCTATTTCTGTTATATTATGAACTTTCAACTAACTTACTTATTGTCTTATTGATAGATTGTAAATTAATAATAATAAAAAAAAAAAATGTATTATTCTATCAGTCCATTCAGCAGTCCAACATACTCGTATAATCAAAAAAAAAAAAAAAAAAAAAACAAGAAAAACGTTAACTTTGGTTGAACCGAAGCTCTAATACCATTCACACGAAACTTTAAATAGCATTGTAATACATAAAAGTGGTGGTTTAAATAGGGGGTGGTACACGATGTGTAAGATGCCGCAATATCGAATTTCAAGTGGATATTGACGTTTTCCATGCAAATGCATAAAAGTGAACTGTGAGTTTATATGGGACTACCTCATTACCTCATGTCCATTAAACTACAATAAAAAGAAGTGTATGTGCAAAATTTCAACTGGATAGCATAAAAATTGGTCCCCAAAAAATGCGCAACAACATACAGACGGACAGACGGACTCTCGGTGAGCTGATCAAGAATATATATACTTTATGGGGTCTACGATGGCTTCTTTAATGCGTTAAAAACTTTCAGACAAACTGATAATACCATTTCATACTATGTGTGAATGGTATACAAATCTCACATGGCTAGATAATGTACTATAGTCAAACTGATGAAGATTATACGAGTGCTTGAATATGCTCTGTTACATACTTCCTGCCGAACTGATTGTACTCTTTCCACATTATCTTTGGGGGGTATGAAAAACCGAATAAGGAAGAAAAGCGTAGCTAAAAACAAAAAAAAAAGAAACAAAAAAAAAAAACTAATTAGAGCCAAAAATTAAAAATTCGTTTGTTTAATTTAAATTGAAATTAGTTTCGCCTAATAATAATTTTCGTTACAGCTCAAATTATCCATATCCAATAGATTTCGCACAATTAAAAGTGCAGCATGAGTATTTTAATACTATCGAAACTTATAACATTATTTTTTGCTGAATAAAGCGCTTCGTGACTAGTTGTTTTTTATTTTTCAAATTGACATAATTTTATGAAAATAAAGTAGGAGCTACAGTTGAGTTGCACTATAAAATACCCTGCGTAGCGATAATAAGTATGTTTGATGTAAGCGAGTGCAAGCTAATACCTTAATCTGCTGCATACGATACACCTAAGGGTGGAAAAGAGTGATCAAAGTTTTTATAGTTAAAATTCTTTTAATTCGATCATTCTGAAACTCAGTTTGTCTGTCTTCACAAAATATGAAATACGCGATTCGCCGATATCCAACCCGGAGCAGTTTATCTATTTAAATTGTAAGTCAAAGTCGTTTAAAAAATGTATATCACTCAATTTTAATAATGGGATCTATATCATAACAGGTTATAAAGTGATAATACTGCTCATTTTTGTATTTTTTTATAAAAATCAATATCAATTTTAAATTCAGTATGCAAGCTTCTTGCAGATGGACGCTTCACGTATGACTTAATGAATAGATCACACTCACTATTAAATTTCCTACATTTCATTTAGAAATTAATACTGCCTTGGTAGCTACCATCTGTTTACTGGAAAATTCTGAACCATCTGCATCATTGTTGTGTTTCCAGATATTGGTTGAATATGAATATTCATATTTGCCCGTTTAAGTCTACTAAGCTTTCTGGAGGAGTTAGATCATATGAAGCTACAATGCCTACACCTATCGACATATAACTAATAGGGCTTTTTAAATCTTTCTTTTATTATAAATTTCATTCGATTCACTTATGAATTTGTTCAATGCTTGTATCGTTGTACTATTAGTAATTTTCAAAAAATATGTTTCTTCTATTGTAATTAGTTACAAAAATTCCATACCAGTTTTAAAAGTGATATTTAAAAAATTTACGGACTCTTTTCCGATGTTACAGAAAACAACCGCATAGACAGGCGGTCTTGCACATGGCTGACCAAGAATATTCCAATATTAGGGGTAAAAACAGCATTTTAGATTTAAACAACATTAAGAGTCACGCTTTTATTTATATCATTATAAAGATGAACTCCGAAAAATGTACAGATAAACATGGCGCTTTTATACAAATACTTATGGCTGTTACTTATGGCCGTATTCAACACGAATAATTGTACTTTTCTATATTTATACAGTGGGTGCGTTTTTTGAGATTACGTTGTCGTCAAACTTTTCCCTCAATAAGTCGATGGTTGCTTCAGAAGTATAGCATGTGATGCCATCCTGTTGAAAGCAAAGGCCTCCCATATAATGTACACGAATTTTTGGGGCCAAAAAATCGTTCAATATGATTCGATATCGGGCGTCATTGATGCTAACTGTTGCATTTCGGTTTTGAAAAGGGAAATACCAATGATCCCACGATCCCATAAACCGCACCAATTCGCGCATTTTTCGGCGTGTTTTCGGTAGATGATGGATCACCATTATACTTTCCTTGCTCCAAACGTGTCAATTTTGCTTATTGACTTAGGCAGAAATGAGCCTCATCACTGAACAATTACATGCGGTGGAAAAGTGGATCGACTTCCTTACTAACTAAGGTCTTTGCATGTTGATTTGCCAAACAATTGTGTATGTAAATATACAATGAGCATTTCAATAATTAAAAAACTTACTTGCTAAAAAAAAAACACGCTATATATACTTTATGGTGTCCATTATGATATTTTAAGGCGTTGCAATTACAAGAACAAAACTATAACAATATTCATAGTATGTGTGAAGTGTATAAAAATATCTATATTTTCAGTGCCTCCTTGAATGTGTTCAAACTCTTTGACAAAAGTTGTAGACTATTCAAATTAGCCGTGAAGTGCATTTACAAATTTCTGTGCTTGAGAATATTTTTTCATCCTCACCAATTTATTTTAATGAAAAAAAAAAAAAAAATTACGAGTATAATCACGATTTTCATTTGACAATCGCTTACAAAAGATGATATCCACAAATCGTTGCATTTGAAAAGCAAAAATTCTATTCATCTAAGCTCTGTGTGGGAAGCTTAATTCGATTTTTTTTTCTATGCTTCATGTAAATATGATGGACTAAGCGAAATGATGTTTTGCGAGAACAAAAGTTGATATGCCTTTCACAATATCGAATCTACTGCTACTGCATGTATTATACAATATCTCCTCGTGAAATCCAAATATTCCGTATTGTGATATTTTAAAGCTTTTTAAAATATTTAAGATATTGTGATTGATTCCTTGCCTATGATGTAAACACCTTCGGGAGAATAAGAGACTGATTAGTGTCATCATATTAGCTTTGATTTAAATCGAATTATCCAACTACAGGGTGTCTCAAAAGTTCACATTTGATTTGCTGATTGCGTTAATGCAACTATTCCGAGGGGCGCGGCGGGTATGTCAATCGGTAGCCTAGTTTTTGCGAATTTAGTCGCTATGGAGCGTTTCTCGGGAGCGGACCGTGCGTTGTACGTACGTGAGTTTTACAAAAACGGTAATTCAGCGACTGTAGCGCGTAGAAAATTCAGCAGTATTCGACATGTTCGTCATTTAAATGATGCGCCAAGACCTCGACTCATTGGAAAATGGGTCGAGAAGTTTGAAGAGACCGGTTCAACGCTGGAAAAATAAAAACCGGGCGTCTAAGGTCGTCGAGAACGTGCATAGATCATTATTGTTCCGCATTTTTAGCAACTTTACACACGTCCAACAGATCTCTACAACGAGTTCATGAAATTTTTCCTGGCAAATTGATCTCCAGGAGAGGTGACATAAATTGGCCTCCACGAAGTCCCGAATAGACCCCTATGAACTTTTTCCTGTGGGGTTACGTCAAATCTAAAGTTTACGGTAACAAACCGACTTCCCTGGCACAATTAAAAGAAAATATCCGTCACGAAATGGCAGCCATCAGGGAGAATACCTGCCGAGCCGTCATAGGAAATTTTAGTGCTCGATTAAATGAATGCCGTGAACGCAACGGTTTACATTTGGACAATATCATTTTTAAGAAATAAATTCCCAAAGTGTGTATTTTAATATGTAATAAACATTTTTTCAATAAACTACTTACTTTTTTTTTATAGATTTTTTAAATGTGAACTTTCTTTGGAGAAACCCTGCATTTCAAAATTTTCCCAATTCGCGTTTGATGACACCAAAAATTTTGTTTTAAAAGCGTATTTTGTTTATTAGGCTCAATCGTCGCAAAGGCTAAGCACTCCCAAAGGGAACTGCCTTTCTTCTAGCTCCCTTCTTTTGTATGTATATGATCATCAAACTTTAAGCTACCCACCAAAAATTAAAAGAGGCATTAAGTTTAGCTGGTTATATCAAAAACTTACAGTAATACATTTTCTTGCAGGATTGATGGTGTTACTCAGAAGTCAAAGAAAACGATAAAATCGGTGGAACCGGTCACATCACACATGTTACAAATCCCTGATCTGAGCCAATGCTAGCTACTTTATAGTACTTTTAAGTAGCATCACTACCAAATTCGGAGTCTCTAGCTTGTATAATAACAAAGTTGTATGTACTTGGATCAACATTTGGACCATCGGTTTGTGTAGGGTATGAACTGAAACAAGTATGCATAATTCCTTAGAATTAATGTTAGATATATCAATTATTCTTACCGAAAAATTCGTGGAAAATCTCTAGAACTGAGAGAATAAAACGCTTAGTTGGACGGAATGATTTTGTTGTTGGAGACATACAGAAAACCGACTTGCTGAAGAAACGACAAAGAAGACTAATCAAAAAAACCCCACAGAATTTTTGGTGATTGACGTTTTCACCCAAAGTGTAAAAAATATAAAAATAAAATTAAAATCTCATCTTGTTTTCAGTTCGTTTTAAATAGCAAAATATAGGGCCAGTTACTCAATGTCTTGCTAAATGGGTTTTTAACTTAACAATTGTTAAAAAGCATTTTGCTCTTTTCATATTACGGTTAAAATTAATTATATATATTTGCAAGAATTTTTGACATTTGTAGATCTTTCTATGTAATCTCAGTATTTTAATTCAATTCAAAGTTCTGCACTTCTAACAAAAACACCCTTTATATACTTTGTATGGCCTCCGATGCTTCCTTTAAGACCTTGCAACCATTGTGGCTAAATTATAATACTATTTACACTCTGTGAAGAGTATAAGAAATGTTTATAGAAAAACTTAAAAATTGGGCAATTCATGATGCCACCCTTAAGGTGGTCCCACCAGGGCCTATATGGTATATTTTGTAAGGAACGACGTGAGCTATGCCAAAATTGACATTTCTAGCTTAATTAAGAACAAAAACAAAACAAAAATTCAAAAACTTAAAAATGGAAGTTTTACAGTTGTCCGATCTAGACCTATGGAGTATATAAGATATACTAAATTTAGCGTTTCTAGCGTAATTAATAACAACACCAACAATACCCTCCACAGCAAAAGCGTTAGTGGACCTAAACAGTTTATCATAGTATGAACCTTAAAGCGAAACCAAAACAAATTTTATAATTCACCAAACTTTGAATAAAAATAACTTCTCCAGTCCGTCTTATGTAAGTATTCAATGCTGAAAAATATTTTACAAATATTATATTGGTTTCATAAAGAAGTTAATTGACTGTTTCTAAGCACTTCGATATCCGTGTTCATTTATAATTATCCACTTAAGAACTAGACACATTAGTAAGAGGATCTCTGCTGATTCTATTGAAATTTAGTTAACATTGAACTTCACTCGGGCTCGGCAGCAAGGCGCTGCAACTAATTGTCTCACAATTTTGTGATTTCGCAAATTGTTGATCGAACAAAAATCCTTTCAATTTCAAATATTTTAAGCTGTCTTGACAAACTCGTTTTTATTTTCGCTTTCGATTTGGGCAATGTGCAAATAAAAAAAATTATATTTGGCGCTAGGTGCAATATTTGGCGAATTGCTACAGTTTCAACAATCGCAATCACTACTGCAACGTTTCAGACTCAGTTCCCAAACCCCACCTTATTCGCTTTACTGGTCAATAGAGAAATAGTGTTTTGGTCTGGTTACAAACGAACAAATGCACCTTTTAATTTAATTAAAAATTTATGAGATTTCATAATTGCGCACTGACGTGAGTGGAGTTCGATCCGAGCCGAGAGTCGCCATTACCGTTGTTATATGCAGAGCTTTTCCGCTTTATAGAAAGCTACCTGTTGTAAATTACAATACTTTATTAAGTTTCTTTGAAGCGTTTTTCTTGGACTCTCGACTTTTACGGACTTTTACATTGCAAATTATTATTATTATATATAATATTATTGTACAAATTGTACATTTTCATAAGTAAACAATTGAGGATTTGATTGCTCAACTGTATAGCCTGCTGCCTAACATTCCAGACGATCCGGAAGCATCCTCCACTTTACTCTTTAAATATTCTTTTTCTAATAATTTCATGCACAACAAAATTATCCTATGTACAACCATCAAAACTGCGAAATTCGAAACTTCATTATGTGTATACAGCGGCGCTCAACGACAAGAACATACTTTCGTCTGTTGTTTATTCCCATGCCGTCGCGCCGAGGCCTACTTTAGTTGTTGTTGTTGTTTTTTCGATTAAGCGTTTTTTCACATAAAAGGATGCGTAAAGAAACATAAATTTTTTTCCACGACTTGACACATTTGGCACCAACAGAACGGCTCACACTTCAATTGATGGCTGTTTTGGGGGAACACTTCCCGGAGCACCTTATTTGGTCCCATGAGATTTTTTTGGTGGGGTTTTTTGAAATCCCGCGGTAAGGTCAACCGCCCAAGAAACATACAAGACCTGAAGTCGAACAAAATTTGACATATAAAATGGGTTCTACGGGTCTTGAACCCAGGTCCTCTGGAATATTAAGCCACACGCTAGACAGTTGAGCTATTGATGCTACATGTATTTACAGATATAAGTATACAATTTATAGAATATCTGCTATTATTAATTGGATTTAGCTTTTGTATTTAAAGGACCAATTATTCATTTTAACATTAATAATTGTTTTAATACAACAAAATAAATATCAATAGTGTTTTTCTCTTTATTAAATCCCTTTTGGAACTTGTGTTGCTTCTGGTTATAAAATACTATATACAAACGTTCAAAGAGGAATGCACTTTTAGACGTACAGACAGGCAGATGGACATGGCTAGATCGGCTCGTTTGATCATGTTGACCACGAATATATAGAGTTTATGGGCACTCTGATGCTTCCTTTATTCCGTTGCAAACTAAATTCATTTATAACTAAATTATAATACTATTCACATTCTGTGTGATGAATATAAAAAATAAATGTTTTTTTTTTTTTAATTAATAAATTAATTGAAAAGAAAACAAAAAAAGGAAAAAAAACTTTTTTCCGGCTATGAAGTTCCAGCTTGAGAAGTGTGCAACTACGGGTTTGATGGTCGTTTTGTGGGCGTGGCATCCACATTTATCCACACAAATTTAGCACACTCGATCTGCATATGGTAAGGAGAATCTTAATGTCCAAGTTTGAACCATCCTGAGATCTGTTTTTTCATACAACCAAACGAATGGACGGACACGGCTAAATCGACTCAGCTTACGATGCTTATCAAGAATATATATACTTTCTAGCGTCTGCCACGCCTCCTTCTGCTTGTTACATACATTTGCACAAACCTATTATACCCTTGTCCTTTTGGCTACAAGGTATAACAAACATTTATTTTTTCACAATTTTTCATGTGGGCGTGGCATTCAAGTTTTTTTTTTAACTGCCCGCGTATCAAGCGAAGTTTGGACATACTATATTCTATAGACTCCGAGATATCGTTGTTCAAACATGCAACGTAAGCACTGACTGACTTTGCTATATCGATGTGAATTTTGGTTCTGATCAAGAATAAATATACTTTATGGGCTCTGGCACGCCTCTTACTGCTTGTTTCGTACATTTACACAAGCTTAATATACCTTTTTATACTAAGGGACCGAGTATATAAACTAGTAACCAGTAGCGAAATTAACCTACAGAAACAGGTGGATGTGATTAAATTGAGTAGTCTCCTCATTCTGAGGAAGTAACATACACTATGAATATGTGTGAAGAGTTTAGGTCATCGCTGCATATCATTAATAAAGAAAAAGCAGGTTCAACGTACTATAAACCGCTTGGAGCTCTACTGCATCAATTCGAATCGAGTTGGAACAGTATTATTCACTATACATAATGCTATTGTATTATTATAATTATCTCGGGGGAATGTTATAAATTGTCTGACTTGAGTATCGGATTTCCAGAGGATAGTTACGATGATATTCCCCCATATCCCCATACTCGTAAATTAATTGTTGTTTTTGATTATCACATATCGGTTAACCTCTTCATTTGAAAAATTTGTTTGATTTTATAAATGGTTACAATCGCGATTTTATGTTCAATATTATCATACTGCGTATTGCATCAAATAAATAAATCATAATGACTATCAATCGCCACTGAATGGAAATTAATCAAATTGAAAATGAGTTAAATAACATGATGTGTCAACTGCATCGGATGCAATCAACGGCAATGCTCGGTGCAATGTATATCTTACGCGAATTATTGTTATTCACATATGTATGTTGCCAGATACTCGGTGATTCAGTGTCAAAGTCATTTTGATAGCTTCATAGATACGAAGGTAAATAATTATATTAGCAATATGCTTACATTCAGCGCAGTATACTCGAATAGAGATACATGTTAACATTTCTTTATTGCATTGTTCGAAATTTGCTATATTTTGCAAATGAATTTTATATTATTTATTTATCTGTTTGCCGTATTTTTTTTTCTCTGATTCAACATTTTGATTCAAACATTGACATTAATGTGATCATTTGCAATTATTTACATTTCAGCAGGAGAGAATGAAGAATATTATTGCCAACTTAGATACTTGTTACACTGCTTCTTAATTAAAAACAAGTTTAAACGGCCGTTAATCAAAGAATATTGACTAGTTTATTTGGATATTCATTTTTACGTTGGTAGTATATTTACAAAATCTTGATTGTGCTTAGGGCGCTACTCTTCTGCAATTTTGTTCTATTTTCTTTTGATTTTTTCAGTTTGGGCGTCATTATCAGTGTCGCCTTCCAATAGTATCGTCAATTCCAATCATTTAATTTATATAATTCTAATTTTTGTCCTTAAAGATCGGGAATGCTTTTGAACCACTTCTAGAACTAAACATTTTGTGAATTACACTTGAATATCTGTTAACATTGAGTGTTGTAACTGCACAACATAATAATTATTTTTTCTTACTTGACAGCTCTTATTGCCTTGAGACTATGGAGTTGAAACGGATGGTCGGAAGCTTAATAATATATGTTTAATCTTTATGTCTATTTTTAGCGAGTTACATATAATATCGTACAATTCACACTACTGAAAACAAGATCATAACATTATTTCAACAACAAGATACTACCAATTTTCCCATGAGTTGTTTTACAAAATACTCTTACAAATCAACACTCTCACCCTTTGCCATCTCCCACCCGATATTCGTCAAAATAGCGCGAAATCTAAGCACATATCAGTCGTCGATTTTTTGACCTCAGTACAGACTGTTTGAAGAACATGGAAGAATGGAGCTGTCGTGTGTTCACGACTACGAAAAAAATAAAGGAAAGAAATAAATATTTTTCCGGCAATGCGACTTTGGAAAGTGTGTCTGGACAGGTCAAATGGCCGTATTATAGGCATTGTGGGCGTGACATCAAAACTTTAATATAATATATGCGTGTGGTCAAGGAGAATCTAACTCTCATATTTCCTGAGATCTATTATCTCATACATCCACACGGACGGACGGACTGCTAAATCGCCCAAGTTTCCGATTCTGATGAAGAATATATATACCTTATGGGGCCGATCACGCCTCCTTCAGACTGTTACATACATTCGCACAAATTTATTACACCCTTGTCCCTTTGGGTACGGTGTATAGTTATGTCAAACTTATAATTTACTAAACTTACCAATGATAGGGAGTCATATCAATATTTATTTATGTGATTAGATATACAAACCTGGAAATAAAAAAAAAGTTAAATAGTTTTAATAATATTATTTCAATAATTGATTTTTTTAACTTCACATACACTTCTATAACTCTTAAAACATGAACATCATCAGACAATTTTAAAAACATTGGCTGACCTTCATATAAAATATTCAAATCTTTGTTCGTCATTCATTGCTTCCAAAAGTTGTTCGTTATTCAATGGATACTAGAAGGCCTTTTCTGATTTTTAGATTGTGTGTTTTTACAATTGTTTGCAGTTACAAATGCAGCTGCTTAAGTTTGTTTCGTTTAAGATGTAAAAATATGTAATTATTTAGATTCGATTTTGTTAATTGCCTTTGGACAGAATTGTTATACGCTGTACCTGTACGGCATAAAGGTGTATTACTTTTGTGCAAATGTATGTAACAGCCAAAAGGAGGTATGGTATACCCCATACAGTATAAATAGATATAGATACATATATACAACGGCTGATTAATTTAGAGGTTTTTTTCGGGTGTTTTTTTTTTTTTACTGTCATCTTATGTTTATTCAATATTATTTGAAAATTCACCATGGAAAGACTCACAGCGCAACACTGTATCCAAATTATTGAGCTGTATTACGAACATCAGCGTTCTGTGAAAAATATTTTTCGTGCACTTCGAGCAACATATGGTGTGTATCATCGACCTTCCGAACCCACTATGGTCAATACCATTCGCAAATTTGAGTCTTATATGTTGGATAAAGACCATGACTAATCAATTCGATGCCGTGCGCATAATATTGGCCTCTCGTAAGGAACAGCTTGGCGAATTTTATGCCACGATCTTGGTTTAAAATAGAGATGAGCCAATTTTTGAGTAGCAGTGATTATCGTTACTGCTACTTTCAAATCACCGTGATTTTGAACTACTGCGATCGCTGCAAAAAAACTGTTTAAAATAACATATCAAAATAAATCACTCTACGGACCTCAATAGAAATACTCAAGAATACAGAAATCCATATAAAAAATGATCAACAAACAACATTTTCTCATGACCGTGTTATATCATGACCGTGCTGTATCCTTTAATGTTATGCCAAACATTTTTGTTTACAAGTTTTTACAAAAACGCACGGTCGTACAGGCAATAATTTTCATCACGGCTAGAGGATACCATAGACAAAAGCCAATTAGGACCACATGTACATTTACAATATAACTATATATGGTATCGCACAGTCTTATTTAATTTATGTTATTTTTCAATAAATTGGTAATTTGCATTAAGAAATAAGATCATTATAAGGTTATCATCTTTTAATCGCATTCTTCTTTAATTTAGAACAAGGCCAGCTTTTGAAAAGAATCTTTCACATGGTACAGACGACCGCAAACAACATAGCTTAGCTTAGCAAAATTATGGTTTGTAATGATATTTTCTGGAGATGATTACCTTAAAATAGTACAAAAAACCATTCGAGAGTGTGGGAGATAGTCGGAATCATTAGGCTCCCGCAACAGGATATGGGCTCCTTACAATAATCATGGGAATTGAGGCGGGAACAGGGTATATTAGGTGGTCACCTGATTTATATATATTCCAAGTGGCATATCTTCATTACAGTTCTTTGAGACTAATTTCATACTTCAGGAAACCGCATTCAGTTTCTGGAATATCTTTTTTTTATTGTGCCAATTTCTGGAGAGGATTAGCTTAAAAAGGTACAAAAAACCAGAGAGAGTGTGGGAGATAGTCGGTATCACTGGGCTCCCGCAAAAAGATATGGGCTCCTTACAAAGATCTTGAGAATTGATGCGAGAACTTGGAATTTTAAGTAGACATCAGATTTGTACATATTCTAGTGCCAACCATTGCTGTTTGCAGCGCCCATTCCAAAAACCCATTGAAACATGTATATCCCACATAATTCTTCCCGGGATTGACCAAGTGACATAACCTCATTACAATTCTTTACCAATGATATCAGTTGCCACTTGATATTGATACAATATATCAGTTGAGCGATAGTCAGTGATTCAATCACATGATATATTACTCATACGCCATGAATCACAGTGGCACTAGTAAGAAATAAATGATATTCAAGCACTGACATTTACAATATCGAGTAGCAACTGATATTCGTGATTTTTCAGTCGCCGTGATTAAATCACAGATAGTGAAATATCGCTCAACTCTAGTTTAAAGGCTTACAAAATCCAACTCATACAAGATGGGCTCTGTAACATCTCAGTGAAGATCCGTTGTTTTCGCGCCAAATTTTTTTAGTGATGCGGGACATTTTTCGTTCAATGGATGCGTCAATAAACGCAATTGGGCTGATGGGCAACCCGAAGATATTGCAAAAATGCATTATTTGCTGTGTTTTATGGGTTGTTGGTATCATTGGTCTGTGTTTCTTTAAAAACGAGGCCGGACAGAACCATGATAACGAACGTTTTGTTGTCTGAAATTCAAGCCCGTGATGTCGAAACAATGGCTTTGTAGAGAAATCATTTTAGTGAGCACCTAATTTCGTTCTTCGGACCTGTCAACAAACACTGCGAATCGCATAAAAAGTTCAACACATAAATCTCCCTTTGTTCTATAGAGATTCATGTTTCGCAATTCGCAGTGTAATCTGATAATTTTTTAAAAATTTATAGAATATTGAATCAAATAAAAATTAAAAAGAAACAACTTTTTCAATTCAATTATTGTCAGCAATGGACCAAACAACCCTAATCCAATCCACTCACAGTCTGCAAAGTGGTTAGGCTCAGTAACTTTATAATCCACTCGGTGACTGCAAATTGGCTAGGGTCAGTGACTTTCCAATCCACACGGTGACTGCAAAGTGGTTAGGGGCAGTCACTTTCACAAATCATTCGTAGTGCAACGCCGCAGCCATAGTCCACTCCCTGCGACATGCTAACGTTAAAATAGACGGTGAAACGCACTGTTGGTGAACTGCCAGGGGGTCTATCCATTCCACAGGTGAGCGACCACGGAGGCTATACCTCGAACTGCAGGGGTGTTTGAATGTATCAGAATAATGTGTGTGCTTCTTTTATATTGTGCGAGTGTCCATCGGTCCGTCTATCATCTGATGAGATCAGAAACACCTCGTCTAAGGATATACTCCGCTTCATTAAAGAGACCTCAACGTTCTAGCTCTGACACTGAGTCTTAGGTAGCGTTACAGGCTGATCGAGCCTGATTCGCAGTGACCACTTGCTTGTCACGCACTGGTTATGGTTATGGTTATGGTTATGGTATCGGTCCGTCCATACATTGGAGTCTATAAGGTATAGAACCTTTGGGTTCAGATATTTAGACTCTCCTATTCCCATTTCAGATAAAGAGCATAAAATAGTCGAGCCCATTCCATTATAAGCTCTTTTATAAATCTGCCCCCTTTTTCAGTTTTTGTTGTTATTTGAGCTAGAATCACCAAAGTTAATGTATTTTAATTTAACCCTATTAAAATATGCAACATAGGTCCAGATTGGACCACTGTCAAATTTAGCCCCATACAATCAATGGTTCAAAAAGTATCCTTGGCAAAAGTACAAGGTGTTCAACTTCGATATACACTCGACTACAGCGATATTTCTGGTTTGTATTATATTGCAAATATTTAAATTTAAGCAACTAGCAACTATTTTTTGCATTATTTCCTTAAAAAATAGGTTATTTATTAATTTATTTTTTCAATGTTTATTTGTTTATTTAAAAATTTGCAACTACATATATAAAACAGTCGCTTAATAAGTACAATATAAAAATGTAACTAAACTAACTTAAAGCTAGAAGAAGGAAGTTGCGGACACTCAGACCCGTTGGAGGAATTTTTGTTTGGCACGCCAGGTTGACCGACTGTTGAGAACAGCCTGGGAGGTGGTCCAAGCGGGCGCAATTACACAAATAAAGAAAATGGAAGTTGCTAAATGATATTTACAAATTTATTGAATAATGATTTGTTAGTACAGTGTTTTTTACATAGTGGAAGAAAGAGTTGTAGATGAAACAAAGAGCTCGGAGTGAATTATTGAGAGTATAATTTGTCGTACAAAAAGGCAATTTTATTGGCACGTAGTGGCGAGTTGGCTGAATGGGGACATTTAGTACTATGGACTGAAGTAAGTAGGGAGAATCAATCTCCCCAATAAGAATTTTATGAAGAAAAGCAACTGAGAGTATGACAAGAGGGTTGGGAGATCAATTAATTTCAACCTATCATGATAGGTGGATTTATATCGGGATCCCAATTGAGTCTCCTAAGAGCAAACAGAAGAAACTGTTTTTGGACTGACTCAATACGATACTCGTGAATAGTATAATATGGGTTCGAAATATAAGAGTAAAATTCTAAAAACGGACGAACAAGAGAAGTATATAGGAGTTTAGTGGTATAAGGGTCATTAAATTCCTTAGACCAACGCTTAATGAAGCCAAGGACACCTTTTGCTGTATTTACTATTGAACCAATGTGATTATTATAAATAAGTTTAGGTTCCATAAGGATACCTAGGTCACTAAAACTCTCTACCGAGGGTAATGTTATTTAAAGAATATGTTACTATAAATGGTTTTCTGCGATGAAACGACATACATTTGCATTTTGACAAATTCAGCTTAGCATATACTATTCTATACTAATTCGATACATCAGACTTGCTACCCTTTTTACGTAAAGAGATAATAAAAGATTCTTTCCAAAGATATGGAAATTTACATAGCTTTGTGGATAGGTTGAAAAGAATTGATAAAGGAAAACAAATAGAGCTAGAACAATGTTTTGGTATGCAACTGGGAATATTATCCGGGCCAGGTGGGAAAAAGAATTTAATTGATAAAAGACATGTTAATATATTTTGTATGAATATAGCGGGAGGAGATATGAAGTCATAGAATGTGATGATATAAGGATATGAGAAACTAGGATTAACAAACAATTTTGATATAGGCGAATCAGAAGATGCAACTGCACCATCAAGAAATAATTGCGAAGAATACGCTGAAGTACTACGTTTCGTATTAACGAAACTGAAAAACGATTTTGGATTGTTACGCATGTTTCGTTTAACTTTTATTAAATAATTTCCTTTAATTTAATGCATCAACACCAGAACGTGCTACACAATATTTACTAAAATCAGTATTAGAGCCACTACGATTATATTTTTTAAATAAACGCGACTTATTATTTTTTAATCGGTAAAGGCTGTATTTTTTAAGAGGCTGGGAGAGTAGTGAATGGAATACATCTGTCGAAATATTGTTTCTTATTTATTTTTTTCATTAATACACTCCTCAACGCTTTGCAGGATGTAATACGAGTATAGTTCATCTCATAACAACGCCAAGTGGTCAATAATTAGTTTTTCAAAATATTTATATGAAAATGCTGCAAATGATTTCGAGTGAAAACAACTCTGATGCAGCATGCCACTTTGGTTTAAGCTGCTCGGCGACCAAAAGTTAATTTTGCGAGTTGTTGCGCCTGGTGTCGCGGTTGCTGACAAACTCAAATACTGAAAACTCGGCACATGAAGTATCTTCATGGTTTGCAGTCAATAACATTGTCAACGAACAAGACAATTATCAACTTAATTGTGGCAGGAAAATATCTAAAGCATCGCAAGTACTTAAATACGAATATGTTGCGGCTGTAGTTGCACAGATTTCGTTTGACAATTGTAACTTTTTTAAGCAGTTGACTACCAACAAATCTTGGTTAAAATCCATAAATCATCAAGACATTGTTGTTAAAGTTCCCGCCACACAGCACCGCCTTTGTTATGCCCAGAGTTTGAAATTTACTTGCGTCTTTGCTATTGTTCTTGGGCGCTGCGCTTCGCGTCACGCTATTTGGCGAAGCCACGCGTTACGCTTCGCAAACGGCGATTGCAAACGTAAGGCCGAGCGGGTCAATCTTTCAGCGGTGGCTGAGTGGTTCAGTGGTTCGGTAAGTTGATGGTCTGATAGCTGGGCGACGGTTTTTCAAAATTTTTTTTCGTAGTTCGAAGACGTGTTCGTTTGATTTACGACTTTAACCCAATTATGTGAGGAATTTGCCGGTATGCTGTACCCACTTATTGTTAGATTCGATGTTACTGTAGCTGTAGTTCACTGAAAGAAATTTACTTATTGAAACATTTTCAGTCTTAAAAGAATATTTTTTTCCATTACAAAACTGATAACATAAGCTTTTTATACGCTTTTCTGTTTCTGCTAACATGTTTGATTCGTGTATATTTATATGTATATATCCTAACATTAAAGTGGGAGAGCCCAAATTAAACTTATTTTTCAATCAATATTTTAACAGTTTCTGATAGATTAACCTAAATTAATTTAATATGTATACCAAAGACATCGTACAGTGAGCACTGAAAAAACAATTGCTGATGTACGCAAATGAATCGATCCGCCATCGCGCAGCAATTGGAGCTCTGTACATCCACTTTATAGAAAATTGTACGTAAAGATCCAGGCCTACGACCTTATAAGATCTAGCTGGTGCAAGAATTACGTTCGGCCAATGAGCTGAAAATCAACTGAGCCAATGAGCTGAAAATCAACTGAGCCAATGAGCTGAAAATCAACGAGAAAACAGAAGTTAACCTACTGTTTTCTCGCAATATTCTGTTTAAAAATGAGACTAAATTGTGCTTTAGAGCTATGATTAGCAATTCTTTCGTACCCTAATGGAAAGGGAAGTTTATTGAAGAGTTATTTTTCCAACATATTTATCTTAAAAAATAAAGCCATTCCAGTTTAAAATTATGTAATCTCAGTATTTTAATTCAATTCGAAGTTCTACACCTCAAAAAAAAACACCATTTATATATATTTGGCATGAATTTTGTCCTTTTGACTGTTGTATATAGGATATAGGCCTGTCGACAATTTTTTTGCGCATGAAATTATGAGAAATAATTGCAAAGAATTAAATTAAAATTTACAAAAAATTTGGATAATAATATTAATAGTATTAAAAACAATTATTATTTTAACAATAATAATTGCTGTAATTCAAACATGTTCGATACAACAACATAAATACGAACAATTTTTGTATAGCAGCTATACCTATAAGGATTGCCGAAGTAGGGCGGACTAGAACGCATGCTGATCAGGACTATATATACTTTATGAGGTCTCCGGTGCTTCCTTTAGGGCGTTGCAAACATTGTGGTTAAATTTTAATAATACACACTTTGTGTGAAGAATATAAAAATGCTACAAAATATGTATTGCAACGAATGCAGTCTATTTTGAAGGCTACATTATAAATTTTGAAGATTGAATGAAAATTTTGTTTAATAATTCCTGGTACTTTTATGACTCAAGAATCGTACTTAACAGTATATTTTAGGTGCATATGAAGACTATATAAGTTTATGCAGTAAATGATGACTACTGCCCCTATCTCTGTTGAGGGAGATATGCCTTTTTTGAGTTGTTATACCCTACAATTTCCACAAATATTGTTTTATATGTGTTTAACGGTTCAGGAAATTTACTGCAGTGAAGAGGAAGTCCGACCATTTCAATCAGATTTCATCTTAATTCTGGAGAATACACATGCCAAGCAGAACTGTAAAGGAATGATTTAAATTTTAATGAATCTGGAAATCATTCAGACATTGTTATTAAAAATTGAGCAATTTTTGAATAATTTGTTTTAAAAACAAAAAAATATTGAATATAAATTTAAATCACTCAAAATGAATTGTACATTTTTTTTTTGTCATTTTGTGAAAAAAGAAAAAAAAATGTTTCGGTTGAACCGTAGCTTTAATACCATTCACACGAAATTTTAAATGGTACTGTAAAATATAAACTTGGGGGTTTAAATAGAGGCTACACCAAAAAGTGGGCGGTACACGTCTTCTAGTAGATGAGGAAGAAGCGACCATCTATAAGATGCCACCATATAGCATTTCAAGTCCATATTGACGTTTTCATACAAAAGCATAAAAGTGAGCTGTGGGTTTGTATGTGACTACCTCAAAAAGTAGGCGGGATACGCCCATTTGTATATGTATATGAAGCGACTGTCCACTAAAATGAACTAAATCGAATTTGAAGTTAATATTGACTTAATAAAGAAGTTTTTCATACAAAAACACAGTAGGTTTGTATGGGAGCTACCCCAAAATGTGGGTGAGGCGGGTCAATCTTGATACTATAATAAAATAAGTATAGGTAACAATTTCACAACTGCATAAAAATTGGTGCCAAGAAAATGCAGAACAACATCCAGACAGACGGACATAGCTAGATCGTCTCGTTGAGCTGGTCAAGAATATACTTTATGGGGTCTACGATGCCTCCTTTAAAGCGTTACAAACTTTCAGACAAACTAATAATACCATTTCACACTATGTGTGAATGGTATAAAAATGAATTGAATTGAATGAAAACTTGAATCATTCTATGCCAAAATAGCTTCTGCTTTAACATTTTAAAAATATTTAAAATTGTGATCTGTATTGGTTACTGCTTTACATTTAGTTACTGCTTTATTGTTGTTTGAAAATTACTTTTTGAAAAAAAAAAAAAACAAGAAATAAAGTTAACTTCGGTTGAACGAAAGCTTGAATACCATTCACACTAAATTTTGAATGGTTTTGTAAAACATAACCAGTATGGTGGGCATGTATAGGGCCTAACCCAAAAAGTGGGCGGGTCAAGCCCACTAGTATATGTGTGTGAAGCGACCATCCATAAAAAGCCACGATATGAAATTTCATGCTTCTACTGACTGGACTGAAGAACTTTTTCGTACAAATGCATAAAGGGTTTTTGTGGGCTACCCATTTTTTCATACAAAAGCACCAAAGGGGGCGATGAGTTTGTATGGGTGCTTCCACAGAAGTAGGCGTGGCTTGTAAATATGAATATTCCATTAACCTGGGTCCAAAAGAAGCTTAAATATTCAGCCAAATATATAAAAAAATAGTACAAAAAAAAGTCCGGTACAACTATCAGAGGAACAGACGGGCACGAACTGATCAACGATGCGTTACAAACTTTCAAACATATTGATAACACCATTTCACACTATGTGTGAATGGTATAAAAAATAAAGCACGGTTCAATATTTCATTCAATTCAATTTATTTTTTTCATGAAATTTTCAAAAAGAATGATTCAAAATTCGTTTTGAATAATTCAAATTTAAATTCAATTAAAGTTTTTTCAAAATGAATCAAGCATTTTACGTGAATTAAAAAATTAAAATGATTCATTTCTTTACAGCTCTGTTTTCAAGTTTGTAGTTTAGGAGATTTCGTTATGACCCTTTTTTCGCAGTGTATATATTAATAACTTTGGTCGAAATACATGCCATGTATTCTTAAACGATAATCCACTTCACGCTCTTTATTCGATTGTCTAAACAATGCCGCATTTACTAGTTTCTTGGCATCTCCATGCTGTTTAAACTATCACCCGCAAAATGATGTGATGCGATTGTGTCTTAGCGCTTGGATTTAGACCTTGCTGTCATTAATAAATATCGTTTTAAGCAGTCAATTATACATTTACCAAACAACTGACAGAGCGTAGATGACGACAGCGACGACGGTGATGACCAAAATTTAGTATTGCACTTCCAAAACGGCATCATTGCGAGTGAGAAATCAACTCAGGTCCGACGTTTGATACCATTGTTTGTTACTTCATTGGTTTGTTTCTTTGTTTCCTCTGTTGGTATAGGCCTGTATCTGGCTTAAGTCGCTTTTATGTTAGTCTTATTAACAAATTTGGCAACTCGAATTTATAGTCACCGCTGCAGTTTTGTATCAAGCGTTGCGCAAGCCAGAACATGTTCGCAAGTCTACTTGAATCCATCTCCCTCACTTTTTATGTGATCTACTTGACTTCATTTTAATGGCACAATATACAAATATAACGATTAGATGTACATACATATGTATGTAGACATGGTATACTACATACATAGATACGATATCTATTAGCATAGTTTGAGTATTAAATGATTTCGATGAATTTGGAACGCAATTTACATACACTTCATGGATGTACGCATTTTTTTATGAATATGTATACGCAGTAATTAGCTCTAATAAAAAAGTTGTCTAAGCGCTTCTGACATTCTGCCTAAGGTTCCCATAGTAAACACTCTGGGCCTTGCAACGCAATCTTTAAATAATTGTTATAAAATCAGCAAAATAAAAAAGAAAAATAAAAAAAACACAAAAATATTCAAAGAAAACAAAAAATACTTCAACCAGACATGCAGTCCACGCGAGACAATTATTTCGGAGAGCAATTCAAGACATAGTGACGGAAAGACTGACAGACTGACAGACTGACTAACCTAACTAACTGGCTGGGCAATAGTGCTGCAGGGAACGTACGCTGAAATCACCAGCATCAAGCGATCAAAGCTAAGCGAAAATTTGTTATAGCTCGCGGAGTATTTGTTAAATTGACAAAAACAAAACGACTTTTACTTTTGGTTAGACTTTTAAAATAACAGACCAGGAGATATGAGTATGTGCTTGGAAATAATTTACGTTCAAAAGTTTGCTTCTGACAAAATAAACCAATTGCAGTTTCAGAACAATCGCAAAGCGCAGTTTTTAGTTTACCCAAATTTCTATTTGATTTACTTTAAAACCAAGTAAATCAAAAAAAAAATCTACTGGGTTTTCATTAAAAAAAAAAATGAAATGGTTTACTATTTTATTTTACATATTTTAGTCATCTACGCTAAAATAGATAGATGGCCGGCCATCCACGGTTTAGATTTAATCATCAAAAGTTGTATAAAATTTGATTGTCATCGGTTCCATAAGTGCATTTTCAATATAGGCTTGTTTCGACCATTAGATGATTTGAAACAAATCATTGCATCTCTGTGAGCGAGAAAGAGATAGGAAATGGCGAGTTTTACTTTGTATTTGCTTCTTTATTGTTTGGATGACTGTCTCTATTTTTGTAGCTGTTGTGATTGGAGTGCTGTTAATTAGCAATAACAATAATATGAGTCGACCGCTGGTTATACATACTAGTAAAGATAAATATTCGAAGTGAAACTTACGAAAAATAATGGAAACAATAAAAAAAAAAAAACTTTTACACTAAAATGAGAAAAAATTTCTTAAACAAATAAAAGCATGGACGCCTTTTAATCCTTTTCTTAAATAGAAGTATCATACACTGGTATAATTCAGATATTTCCTTTTTCGTAAATTTTCAGAAAAGTCTGCAAAATATTTTTGGAATTATTATTTTTTCTCATTTTAGTACATTATAAAAGCTTAGTATCATAAAATTTCAAAACTTAATCTGAGTATCCAAATATTCATACTCTGTATATGAAGCAGCCGTCAATACCCGCGACTTAAATAAACAAGTTTTTCGTACAGAAACACAAAAGTGGGCGGTAGGTTTGTATGGGGCTACCGTCAAAATTTCAGACAAATATAAGTTTAAATACCGGCTTTCTGCCAGATATCTAAAAATGTATGCCCAAAAAATGCGTAACAAGTAACAGACGAACGGACATAGCTAAATGGTGTCACCTCGACGTGTTAATCAAAATATAGATACTTTATGGGGTCCATAATGCCGTTTTTAATGCGTTACAAACTTTCAGACAAACTGATAATACTATATCATACTATGTGTGAATGGTATAAAAATCAAAGCGTGTCTGTACGCGGCCATTTGGTTGTGCTTTATAAAAGTGTTTTTTTTTTTCAACCGCCTTAATGAAACTTTTCACATTGACTCTTTAGATGGGTGGGTGGTTTCTTCTATACAGAAAAAACGAAAATGGGCGTGGCACCGATCACTTATAGCAATAAGAAGTTTGGTTGCAGTTTTTTGTATTGGCAATGCTGAGACATTTAAATACAATATAAGCGCGAATTTTTTATACCATTCACACATAGTTTGAAATGGTATTATCAGTTTGTCTGAAAGTTTGTAACGCATTAAAGGAGGCATCGTAGACCCGAAGTATATATATTCTTGATCAGCTCGACGAGACGAGTCGACCTAGCCATGTTCGTCTGTCTGATTGTCTGTCTATATGTTGTTGCACATTTTTAGGGTAGCCCCCATACAAACCAACCACCCAATTTTGACTTTTTCTATGAAAAATTTTTTTATTGTAGTCAATATCAACTTAATAATTGATATGGTAACTTTTAGTGGACGGATGCTTGATATATATATTAATGAGTGGGACGCCACGGTTTGGGGTAGCCCCCACACAAACCTACTGCCCACTTTTGACTTTTTGTATGAAAACTTCTTTATTAAAGTCAATATTAGGTTGAAATGCAATGTGGTGCTTTTTTATGGTCAGCCGCTTAAAATACATAGACTAACGGGCGTGGCTCGCCCACTTTTTGGGGTAGCTCCCATACAAACCCAACGTACACTTTGGAGTTTTTGTACGAAAAACTTCTTTATTAAAGTCAATATTAGATTGAAATGCGATGTGGCGGCTTTTTATGGATAGCCGTTTTACATACAAAGACTAATGGGCGTGTCCCGCCCACTTTTTTGGGTAGGCCCATACAAAACCTCCGTGCAATTTTGTGTTTTTTTTTTAAATTGTTCATTTAAATCAATATTAGCTTTAAATTTGATTTGGTGGATTTTAGTGGAGAGCCGCTTCATATACATATATCAACTTGAAAACTCGATATGGCGGCATCTTACACATCTACTACATCGCTTCATACACATATACTAGTAGGCGTGTACCGCCCACTTTTTGGGGTAGCCCCTATTTAAATCCCCACTTTTATGTTTTACAATACTATTTAAAATTTCGTGTGAATGGTATTAGAGCTTCGGTTCAACCAAAGTTAACGTTTTTTCTTGTTTTCTTATCTTTCCGTCTGCCTTTTCCACTTGCTTTTGCAAAAATACCAATTAGTCCAATGCATGCGAGTGTACATATTGTACTTTTATTATACCCTGCGATGGAGGGCCAAGGGTATACTAAGTTTATGCAAATGTATTGTGTTTATGTAACAGGCAGCAGAAGGCGCGGCGGACCCCTAAAAGTATAAATTCTTGATCTGCATCAGCGTCGATTTAGCCGTGTCCGTATGTTCATCCGTCCTTCGTATGTTTGAACAAAGAACTGAGTAAAAGCATCGAAAAGCATGTTTCAAAGATTGAAGACGATCTGCATTGAAGCTTCCCTTACGTATTTTCTGTCAAACTTCGAAATCTTTTTGCAATAATTTTACAACAAGTCCATAAAGCATTTAGAATAAACGCAAAAATCCCCTCAGTGAAGTTATATTGAGAAATGTAGAAAGAGCTAATCTAAACGTCGAAGTCGCGTAACCAACGAAATATATAATAACGCTCTACTTTTGTTGGGAGATATATGCATTTCAATATATTACAAAGTACTGAATCAAGTTGAATTGGATGTTCCAGTTCGAGATGGATAGAAACTATGAGGTTATTATATGGGATGAATGTATAATGGACCACAAAAATGCACTGGAGGCTATAAAAGTGACACTTCAAGCCTTGGGAGAAAAAAAAAATATTTAATGGGGGAACAGCTATGGTACTTGCTGGCAACATCCGCAACACATTTGCTATAAGGATACTGTTATATGAATGACAATCAATTAGGCTCAAGGCCAGACACTTCAAATGGTAAGAGTTCATTTGAACACACCATGATTTTCGACAGTCCGGCTAAACCATTTATTTAAGTAACTAATGAGTAAATGTTTTTTAAGTAACTAGACATAGTGAATTACATATAATAATATTGTCTTATTTTGGTTAAAGTAAACACCAATAAATTTAAACTATTTTAAAATTCTTAAATTTATTCTTAAAATTTAAAGTAACAAAATAGTTTTTAGGACTCGAGCAACACCGACTATTTTATCTTGTAAGTTAAATAAAAGCATATAGTTATAATGAAAACGTGTTAAAAATAGATCTATGTTCATCAAAAAATATTAAAACAGAAATTTCAATAAAAACAACAAGGTCGAAAAAACTTGACCGATGCATTTTTTAAATGCTTCTGTTTTTGAGATTCTTCATTAATCAAACGCACAAGTACAAGTAAGTCAGGTCGCCCAAAGCGATTTTGCAATTTTGACAGTGACATAAAGCAAGCAACAGTGCCACTTGGAATGTGCGTTCCAAAGTGCTCTCGATGTCGTCAGATACGAGCACTTTACGCTCGACAGGTTGACGAAATTGAAAAAAAGAGGGCATTCAGATTCCCACATGTGGGAGTTCAACATTATTTGTTGTTAGTGTTCATCACACATTGATTTTATATTATGTGTAGTCAATGTTTATGCTCATTCAGTCAAATAAAGATACGTAGTAGGTATATTGAGTAATACAATGAATTACTTTGCAATAAGTGAAAGGTGTCATATTTTGTCATTTGTTCATTGCCAAATTTCGTCATATTATTTGAATTGCGAAGAGTGACTGACAGTCAGTCAGTCACTCTTCGTTTGTTTCTACAAATCTGAACGAGAGATGCATAAAACTGCATTAAGTAGATATGCATTGTACTTAGGCGTTTTAAAGGGCCAACATAACGTTAGATGAATACGTAACATGTAAGAATGATTTGATCGTCAGCAATTACAACTACCCACAAAGACCCCTCAATCAATTTCCCACTTTTCTGGCGCTCGATTTTGGTCGTCGCTGTTATTATACGTATCCATGTTATTACGTATCCCCAATAAGTCTGCTGGCCCTTTTGTTTTCAGTCATGTTGCAAATTTGCCTTTTCGCAATTTTCCTGCACGCTTTCAGCTGTAGTTCGAATGCAAATGACATGCGCAAAACGAAACGCTGTACATAGTTACTTGTCTAGTATATTTTAATGTTTTTCACTCCGTTTCTTCTCTGCATAAATTTTCATAATTGCTAAAATTTCAAAAGCGTCATTGAATGCTTTCAATTAGTCTTGCCCCTTTAACTAAGACGGAAACGTTTGAATTTGACTTACAAATGTTTTGAAACTACAATAGAATTTTTTTGTTTAATTTAATTCGAATGTAAATTACTTACTTACTTACTTAGGTGGCTCTACAACCTTCTATCGGTCAATGCCGCACGTAGGAAAGTGCACGGTGTAGTTTACTGCGCGCCGGCGCCAGTCAGGTCATCATAGACCTGATCGGGCCATCTTAAGCTTGGACCACCAATCAAGTTCAGGTTTCCATCGTAAGCCTTTAGTGCTTCGAAACTTCGGGGTTCATCCGGATGAGGTGACCAGCCCAGTGCAGCCGCTGGAATATGTCAGCCTTATCATACAGCTCATACAGCTCGTGGTTCATAAGGTTCCTAAACACGACAACAACTCTAAGGGGTCCAAAAATCCTACAAAGAATCTTTCTCTCGAACACTCCTAAAGACGCTGTATCCGTTGATGTCAGGGTCCATGCTTCTTTACCATATAGCAGGACCGGGATTATCAGTGTCTTATAGATTTTTATCTTCGTACTTCTAGAGAGGGCTCAACTTCTTATTTGCTTGCTGAACCCAAAGTAGCAGCGATTAGCAAGAGTGATTCTTCGTTTGATCTCTCGGCTGACGTTGAAGTTGAAAACCTTTGAAACCTTCGGTCAGACGCTTGACCTTTTGATAAAACTTTCGAGATTCATTTCTTTGACGAATGTAATTTATTGTATTTAAAAATTAACGAAACGGCATAGTGGTATCAAAGCTAGAAGTACCCGTGAAACGATTATGGAAAGCCCGTCTTTACTATTGAAACTCTGTATTTTTGTATTGTATAAACAATCTTGAAATCATTTTTATTACAAAAAGCTTTTCAAATTGATGCTCCAATTAGAAATAATTTCAATACAATAAAATAAATTGGAACAGATTTTAGGTGCACTCGTATGTAAGCTATACCTTCTAGTGGCTGTAAGATTTGCCAACAAACCTATCCTCAATATTTAGGTTTTGAGGTTTTTTGGACATAAATCCTAATTTTATCGACTTTTTCAAGTTTGTCGCCAGTAGTCGGCATATCATATGCGATGCTAGCAATAAAAGGGATTTCGTGTTATTCTTAGCACAAAGCCACTGATAACTGCTAATTAAACTAATAGTTAAGTATGTATACTCACAATTCGATTAAAAACAAGAGAGAGAGAGAGAGAGAGAGAGAGAGAGAGCTATAGTCGAGATGTTCGACTACTCGTATATTATATTATAAAATGGTCACGGATCCCACTGATAACTGCTATGCATAAGCGACAAATTGGCCTAATTAAACTAATAGTTAAGTATGTATACTCACAATTCGATTAAAAACAAGAGAGAGAGAGAGAGAGAGAGAGAGAGAGAGAGAGAGAGAGAGATGCTCGACTACTCGTATATTATATTATAAAATGTGTCCCGCAAAAAATGCTTTCGCCTCAAAATATTATTTAAAAAATTAGAAAAATTAGAACTGAATATATTTTATTATCACTCCGGTAAAACAGTTGCAGGTTGAGAAATTTTAATTTATTCTTGTAGCAGTATGTACGAGTATAGTGTGCAGGGTTTCCGATGTTTCCTTTGTTATCTTACATACATTTTGTTAGTTCAATAAACCTAATATACCCTGCTTACAAATATTTTTTTGCAGGATGAATATTTGAATTAAATGTAAAATATTACAGTACCGTTGCCCGAATCATGTTTGTAACGCAGAGCGGATGAAATACTTTTTAATACTTGAGTATGCGTAGCGGTCGAAATTACACCTTTTGCTTTAAAAGTACCCTATAATTAAAATGTCAACAATACTGGAGTGTCACTGAATACGCTTTCGTCTCTAAAAAGAAAGGCATTAAGTGAGCATGTTCGGTGTGCTCTTCACATTTTTGTTAAAATTTTACTGTTTCTCAGTATGTGTCGATGTGTCTGGATGTTGACCTTGGACACTCGTGTGTAATGGATGATCATAAAACTTTGAAGCAAAAGCGATTTCAGCGACAACCCGAATTACACTCCCCGAAATTTAATTAAAGGCACCTCATTTTTCGTACGTATTTCTTATTAAAAATTAATGAAAAAATTTTGTTTTTATTTTTTACTGTTTAATTCTTTAATAGTTGTTTAACAATGTAGTTTATAAAATTAAAAAAAAAATAACGAGATTTTTAGAACAGTTTTTTCAAAAAACTTAGTATGCACTGCGAAATTCAATTAAAGGCAGTGTTTCAAAAATCATTATAAAAATGGTAATTGGGCGGTTTTGATAGATTTATTGCTAATTAATAATGAGTCCAACCACCTGCCTCAAAAATTCTATTTGGGATGGATTGCACAAGCTTCTGAAACTCTTATTGGGGAATTTCAGCCCATTCTTTGATGACAGAGGTCCGTAACTGCTCTAACGATTGAAATTTTCTTCCACCGGCGTTAATACATCTAGAAAGATTTCCCCACATGTTTTCGATAGGATTCAAGTCTGGGGAACGTGCTGGCCACTCCAAAAGTTCAATTTCCCTTGCTTGAAACCATTGACGACTGGCTCGCGATACACGTATCGGGGCATTATCTTGTTGGAAAATTGTTTCTTGGTCCGGCTGCTGCTCCAAAAAGCTTACAAGGACTTCATCTAGCAAGTTTGTATAACCTTCTGAATTCATTCTTCCAGTAATCTTGCAAATAGGCAGGACGATTTTAAAAACTGAATCCAGCCACCTCGATAGTTTCTCTTTGTTGAATAGCGTTCAGATCCTTCTAAATCATGCCAATAATAATTGAAACCTTATGGGCCATCAAGATTAAATTTTTTTTCATCCGAAAAAATCACTTTCTTCCACTCTTCTGGCGACGCCATATGGTTTTTTGCAAAATCCAGCCTTGTTAATTTATGGACTTTAGTAAGAGCTGGCTTCACTTCATTTTCTTCCACTTTAGTCGGTTACTGCCCGATAAAATTTGCTGCACTCGACGTGTAGTTATTGGCAGTTGCAGATCAGTTTTAATTTTGGAAGCTTTTGCGTTTTCCTTTAGGCCGGAGCGAATAATTGAGGTTTTAGCAATTGGAGAAATTTTCAGGTTGTTGTTCTTTGACCAATTTTTGTTATAGTTTTCCTTAAGTTTGATCAAATTGTTCACTGCTGAGGCTAAACGGTTTAATTTTAGCGCAACTTTTCGGTTGGACATACCAGTATCTTTGTAAGCAAGGACTTTGCAATTTCTTCGGATGAAAGTGTTGTTCCCTTTCCCATTTTGAATAGAAGTCAGCGTTTTTGGTTATCTTCTGGTCATAAATAGACTCAGCACTTAAAATTAGTACGGATAAAATTTATTTGACTTCACAATCTTTCTAAGGAACAGCTAAAAAGGCATTGCCTTTAATTGAATTTCGCATCGAAAGTTGAAACTAAAAAGAAAATTCTGCGAAAACAATCTGAAATCGAAAGGTAAATGCATTTCTGAAACTAAAAATAGACTACGAATAAGAGTAACAAAAGGAGATGACAAATACAAGGCACCGTTATCTCCAATCACGATTTTTCATGCAAAAATGAGGTGCTTTTAATTAAATTTCGGGGAGCGTATTTGAAAGCACTAAGTTTCTTTTTATACCACTCACAAAAATTGTGAAGTAGTATTATTTGAACTCTGTAACTGCTTAAACTGCTTGCGAATCATAACATGCGCTTTATGTGTCAAGATGGTTAAAGCCTTTAATGTCCAAAAAATTCAACCGATTTTGAAAAGAATAGATTGTGCAGTGCTTCTCTTCACTACCTTTCCAACAACAACATTTTGTGATAAGCATGCAAAATGGTACATATATAAATATATGCTCTCTTTCAGCATTTAATTTCCAATAATGTATTACAATAATTAATGTGCAGTTATTCAATTAATTAATGTACAGCTATAAACAAATTTTGTTTGGTTTTTTTTATACAGTCTTTCGCTTTATTGTTTCAAATATTAATTTATTCATCTTCGCTCACTATAATTTCGACGTCTGCTCGACCGACATGCTCTACTGTGTGAATAGAGCAAGACAGAGAATATTTTTTCTATCTCAAATTCGTCTTTTTTATTGTGGGTTTGCAGCGGCGGCAAAGCAAAATAACACATTTTCGTCTGTTTGCCTATTCCTATGTCGTCGGTCGCTAAGAGTACAGCCAATAATTTTCTTCACTGCTTCATCGCTTTCATCGGTTGTTGAAGTGCATCGAAGGCGGTCATCGTCGTTAACCTTTTCTCGGCCTTCTGTAATGAGCTTTAATCATTTAAAATCATTTTTTTTTTTGTCCAAAGTCGACTCGTTGTGAGTTCAACACTTTTTTTTTTTTTTCTAAACAAAATTTAGTACAGATTCTTTCATTAATTTTTTTCGATAGCAAAAAACTGTCAATTACACCAAAACACATTTAACCTTTATATATGTTCAAAACAAACTAAAAATTAAAAATGGCTGATACATGTCAACATATGATGGGAACATGTGTACCAACATAAAATAAAAGTCGAAAATCGAATGTACGTAGCCAGCGAAATTTAAAAAGTCCTCTTTGTCTTTTAACACACCTCGCATACACATAGTTACTAACGGAATCCTTATAAGCAGATGAAAGATATGGTAAGAGATGCAGGTAAAGCATTGAAAACAGTGCGCACGAGGGAGTGCGCATGAGTATAAGTACATATGTATGAATAGAGCTATAATAATTTTCACTAATTATTACATTTTAAAATGAAATTTACTATACTAGGCAAAACACAATTGACCTTTGGTTACCTATTTCGAAATTCTGCATTTACTTTACAAGAATCTAATAACCAAGAAGGTAGAGTGAGAGACACACTAAAAGGAATCGCATTCAGTGCATTTGAATGTATCTTATTCAATCATTCATTCCATCATTTAATGCATTCATAAGCGTTCATACATTCATTCTAAATCGAATGAATTAGAATGAACGAGAATTTCTCAAAATCTTTAATTTAATTTACATTTATAAATTGAATGCGTACTTTAATGTGTATGTTTAATTTTTCGTTTTGGCCACATTCATGCATAGCCTTCATCTTAAACGAATATTTAAAGAATCCGGATCCACGAATCCAAATCAATGAATCTGTACTTTACCAATAAAAATAAGGATTCATACAAAGGTTCAGGTGAATTTCTAATCAAATGACCGAAAATATGCACATAGGTATATCGACTAGTCTTTCCGAAATGATGAAAAATATATACACTATATCGGTTCTTTAATTCCTCGTTCAATCAGTTAAATACACGTACTTTTGAACAATCTATAGTCTTAACAAGGGTGTTATCCTTGTTAAGGCTATAAAAAACGGTAGATTCGTTTGCAAAAAAATTCGTTTCTTAATTTAGAAATTATTAATTGATACAATGGACCATGGAATTTTACATTTAAACACTAAGATCTCAATTTTGTTATTTTCTGTATCCAAATCAGTGTCCTTATTTGTAAGTCGGTGAAACTAAGAAAAATTTTAGATCGAATATATGAATATTGCAGGGTACTTAGTCTATATTCGATTGATGCACATATATGATTTAAGTGTATGAGGCCCCTTGGTGCATTCGCAACTAATGAACTTGTATGCAAATAGTCTGTTGACACGAATCGAGCTGCTTGTTACAGGCCAAGGCAGATCGCTCTTTATGCCATTATATCAAGTACGCACTACGCGATGTATTCAAACAGAATAATAGAAGAAAAAAAAAAACATCTAAAATCAAACTGGACAGAATAGAACAGAAAAAAAACCACAACGCCGATTGAAAATGTGGCAAATTTTTATAATTTATGCCTCTGAGACACCTGAGTGTGTAGAGTATACGAGATAAAAAATTAATTTCAGTCTCATTCTACGCAACAACCTCAGGCCGCACCGGCTTTGACAGCCCACATCGTAAGGCAATTGAAGTTTCAACGCAAGTTTCTTACTCCTAGCGTAGACGCCTTGCATCGATCCGAAAGCGGCGCAGATTTTTCGATCGCAATAAAGAATCGATGTCGTTGCTATTGCGTTGCTATTGCGTTGCTATTGCGTTGCTAATGTTGATAAGTGCCCGCGTTCGTATCGCCATGCGTGTTTTATGTCACGTCCGTTTAAGATATTGTTCTCCGAAATCTGTCGCAGAGACCGATACAGCAACGCGACCGACATCTAGGTGCAACAAATCAAATGACAATCAACCGTTGTGGTAGCTAAAGAATTATTTATATGCGTTTCTCGTTGTTAAATTGTCTTGTTTAGCATTTCGAACATTTGCAATTTGCGGACACTTTTGATTCGTGACATATTGGGAAAGGCTTCATCACTTGTCCGAAAATAGATTATATAATAATAATAACTAAGTAAGTAAAAAGAATTATGAAAACGTTAACTTCGGTTGAAGTGAAGCTCTAATACCACTCACTCGAAATTTGAAAACATCTAGTAAAATAAAAAGTTTGTATAGAGTGTAATTTATACGACTGATCAAAGTGATTATTTTCAATATTTTGTGGGCATGATTATTATTAGTATTACTACCTGTATTTATTTTCTACCATCATCATCAAAAAAAATCATGTGTGCATACTTGCATACTTCTCAAAAGCACAGACATAATGCACGAATAAGATTACACGCATACTCAATTTGTATTTTTAAACGAGTGCGCGCATGGTACTTTACGGTACCTTGCAGTTCGACGTAGAGTCTCTGTGGTCTCCCGCCGGTGGCAGGCATAGACCCTCTGTCAATCCACCAACAGTGCATTTCCCCGTCACCTTTAACGTTGGCCTGTCATTGGCAGTGTACTAGGGGTGTGGCGTTGAACTACGAGTGAAAGTGACTGACCTGACCACTTTGCAGTCAACGAGTGGATTGGATTTACTCTTTGCTATCAAAAAGTGGATGAAAAAAAATTTATTTTCGGAGTTACTCCCTATCTCTATCTCTGTCTCGCTCTAACGCTCTAATTATTGAAGAAACAGACAAGAGATCAATACGGCATCTTATATTATACTAGTAGGTCCCGGCGACGTTACCTTCCCCCTGCCACACCTTCCTCCTGCCACTCCTTCCCTCTTCCTCACCTTCCACATGCTCCTTCTTATTGAAACCAAAAAAAATGGAAGGAAAATCTAAAAAATCCAAAAAATTTTCTGCTTATCTAATCGCCACGAAACTTCACAGGATCACCCACGGAACTATTTTATATTGCCACAAAATTTGATCAAAATCGTTTGAGCGGTTTCCGAGTCTATAGGGAACATACATACATACTTCCATTTTTATATACTGGGTGTCTCAAAAGAAAGTTCACATTTGATTTGCTGATTGCGTGAACCAACTTTTGAACCAACTATTCAGTTGGTGCAAGAATTAAAGCCTCAGGATGCTAGACAGAGGCGTGAATTCATAAACCAGATGATTGACCGCTTTCCAACGTTTACCAACATCTTCTTTTCGGATGAAGCTCATTTCCATCTTAATGGACATGTAAACATGTAAACAAGCAAAATTACCGCTACTGGAGTGCAACCAATCCAAAACACAAACATCAGAAACGACTCCATTCGCCTAAAGTGACCGTATGGGCTGCGATGTCGGCGCGTGGAATTATCGTCCCTTACTTTTTCGAAGATGAAAGGGGACGCACAGTTACAGAGCGTTATGTGGAGATGTTAGACGACTTCTTCGTGCCTGAACTTTCCTGGTTATAACCAAAGAACATGGTGCCAGCAGGACGGAGCAACTTCACACACGACCAACAGATCTCTACCACGAGTTCATGCAATTTTTCCTCGAAAATTGATCTCCAGGAGAGGTGACATAAATTGGCCTCCAAGAAGTCCCGATTCAACCCCATGGACTTTTTCCTGTGGGGTTACGTCAAATCTAAAGTTTACGGCTACAAACCGACTTCCCTGGCACAATTAAAAGGAAATATCCGTCACGAAATGGCAGCCATCACGGAGAATACCTGCCTAGCCGTCATTGGAAATTTTAGTGCTCGATTAAATGAATGCCGGGAACGCATTACATTTGGACAACATAATTTTTAAGAAATAAATTCCTAGTGTGTATTTTAATATGTAATAAACATATTTTGAATAAACTACTTACTTTTTTTTATAGATTTTTTAAATGTGAACTTTCTTTTGAGACACCTTGCATATAGATGAGAGAGAGATTCTGTTTATTCTCTTTGCATTTTTCTATATTGGTATTATGGAGAATTTATAATAAAGAAGACGTATTCCCCTCTGCTGGGGTATTTTTCATTTCTTTTTTTAATTTTTGTCTTACTCTTTTTCATTTGTTGCGGATTGGGTATTTCGTTTTTTTTCACGATAAAAGCATTTAAGAAAGTCACCACAGAGGAATACGTCATAAGCATAGTACAGAGTGTCTCAAAAGAAAGATTTTGATTTTTCCAGCGTTGAACCGGTCTCTTCAAACTTCTTGACCCATTTTCCAATGAGTCGAGGGCTTGGCGCATCATTTAAATGACGAACATGTAGAATACTGCAGCATTTTCTACGCGCTACAGTTGCTGAATTACCGTTTTTGTAAAACTCATATACGCACAACGCACGGTCCGCTCCCGAGAAACGCTCCATAGCGACTAAATTCCCAAAAGGTAGGCTATTGATTGACATATTCCCCGCGCCCCTCTGAATAGTTGCGTTCACGCAATCAGCAAATCAAATGTGAACTTTCTTTTGAGACACCCTGTACAATAATAAGGTAGTGTATTGAGAGCGAGCGCCCTCGTATTTCACAGGCCAAACGTAAGTTCGATTTGACTGCTTGTGCTGAACGGTTGTCGGCACGTGAATTTTTTGTTTGTTGCTGTGCGCGCACCATTCTTTTGTTCCTTCTTTGTCTTTTTCTTCATATGGATCGTACCTCTGGAACGAAATTGACCCGGACTGGTGGATTTTAACCGAACCGGTAATTTTTCTTCTATTGAAGTTGGTTGTCACTGTCGTTGACATGCATGCCAAGTTTGGGCGGGATGCGATAATTATGTTTGACACCTGCTTGTTTACGACGCGAAAAGTTTGTATAGCGATTTTTAACAAGGAAAAAAAATTGAACAACGAGTTTGCTTGAGATGTTGTGTTCCCAATGGAATAACCGCAACGGAATCATTAAAAATGTTACAAAAGTGTTTTGAGGACTCTTCTCTATCGAGAACGCAAGTATTTCAGTGTCGTAAAGCATTCCGTGAGGGTCGTGCAATCGTAGAACTCGCCTCATGCAACTCGTCCATCCACGAAAATCGATGTGTTGGCATTAGAAAGATAGCACAGGTACACCAGACCTGTGACGAACCCTTGGTATAACGTGGAGTGTCGCCAAGTTACTGCAGAGAAAGACGTCGCTTACAAACGAACTCTGCAGTCGGGACCAACGCGAGCTGTTAGAGAGCGATATCGTGATATCGTCAGTGTAAGAAAGAACCTCTCCGCCACTGCCCATACGTAGAACGGTCACAGGTCGAACGGCGAGTTAGCGGGGCGTTCTCGGAGATTGAGAAACAGTCACGTCTCATAGGCCTAACGGTGAACGAGGACAAGACGAAGTACTTGGTGTCCACTCGCAGACCATCAGCGCGTCTTGGATGGTATGTGAGTACGGAGATTTTCAACTTCAATGTTGTAGAAAACTTCGTCTATCTGAGAAGTTGAGGGTGTTCGAGAGAAAGATTCTTTGTAGGATTTTTGGTCCCCTTAGAGTTGTTGACGTGTTTAGGACCCTTATGAACCACTAGCTGTATGAGCTGTATGATGAGGTTGACATAGTCCAGCGGCTGCACTGGGCTGGTCACCTCATCCGGATGAACCCCGAAGTTTCGAAGCACTAAAGGTTTACGATGGAAACCTGAACTTGATTGGTGCTCGGCGTCAGTGAGAACGTCCGAGCTTAAAATGGCACGATCAGGTCTATGATGACCTGAAGTTGCTCCGGATTGCTAGTGACTGGCACTGGCGCACACTAAACTACACCGAATGGTGCGCTTTCCTATATGCGACCTTAACCGATAGACTGTTGTAGAGCCACCTAAGTAAGTAAGAACGTATTTTTTGCAGGGGTTGTTGTAGCACTTTCATTTTCTTGTATCATTCTTGGTTCATTTCTTTACGAAATTTGTTTTCATTTACTCTTGTGGTATGCTTATATTCGATAATTTTTTATATCTAGTTTCGCATAAATATTTACGAAGGAAGCGTGCCGAAAGCACAGATTAGAAAAGAAGCGTTTTAAATGATTGCAGCCTACTGACTCTCTGTATTACAAGATACTAAAAACGCAAGTTACTCTGTCTTTATAAAAATCTTCTATGTTTTGCAAATTACGACTGCATCATCATGAATAACATGATTAATATTGATGCATGACATTGGGAAGCATTTGGCATGTGTCTGGATGACTATTCTTCGCTTTAGGCTCAAACCTGGTATGAATGGGGCTACGTCCATACAGGGTTTCAGCTAGGTATCTTAAAAATTGGTACAAAACAGAAAAGAACGCAAGGATTGATTTAGGATACAGGAAGTTTTGTTTATTGAACTAATCCAAGAAAAAAATGAAATGTTCATACATAATCCTTAAAATTGGGGGCTACCATTTATAGTGGTCCGTTCTGAACCCACGCGAAATTTTTATTCGAATTTACGTAAGATACACATAGTTTAGTAATTAACAACAAAATCAAAAAGATTTGCATACGCAAAACTTAAAAATGGGGGAAGGTTTGTAAATAAAAAACCCCTTAAAGTGGGATTGACATGTTCATTGCATTGTACACTTTATAGGAAGAGGGAAAACTCGAGTCTAAATATCTAAACTTGAAATCTCTATCAGTGATAGTCTCGAATATCTCGTTGTTTAAAATTGACGGTCAGATGAACAGAAGAACGGACATGTCTATATCGACTCGACTCGATTGACACGATTCCCATTCTGGACGCTCCAGCACGGCAACAACAGATGAAATCGTTGAAGCAGTGAAGACAAATGTTATGGAGAATCACTACTGCTGTTGCTGAGTATGTCGGCATATCGGTTGGCTCATGCTAAGCAATTTATGCGAATGTTTTGGGCATGAAACGTGTAGCAACGAAGTTTGTTTTAAAATTGCAAAATTTGGACCTTGCTTGTTCGTGATTTTTTGACCAAAAAGCACACCGTAATCATTCCTCAGCCACCGTATTCACCGGACTTGGCCCCTGCGACCTTCTCCTTTTCCCAACACTGAAAAGGCCTATGAAAAGACGGCGTTTTGATATGATTGAGTGGATAAAGACCGCTTCATGGAAGAGTTCAAGACCATACCAAAAAGCGCATATCAGAAATGCTTCGAGAATTAGAAAAAGCGCTAGCAGAAGTGTATTATATATGAGGGGGATTACTTTGAAAGAGACGAAATATATGATGATGAAGAAATTAAAATTTTATGAATATTTTCTTATCATAGCACTCTTGTTCTGTTTGAAGATAGATGCATTTCAATCAGTTATAAAGTACTGAGTCAAATTCAATTCGGGGCTTCAGTTCGAGATGGATAGAAACTGGAAGCTTTAAATGTTATAATTCAACACTTGGGAGGAAAAATTTTGTTAATAGGGGAACAACTATAGTACTTACCGGCAACGTCCGCAAAACATTGCCGGTTATTATAAGATGAACACTTGCAGATTAACTAAACGCTTGAGCATCGTAATTTTGGAATCATAACAAATATCTCTTTCAACGAACAAAATAGTGCGCAACAAAAATGCAATGCAATAGTCAAACCAACTTCTTCGATTAGGAGATCTACTATTCCAGAGCGATCCAGAGCAAAATTTAATAACTCTGCATTCAGATTTTTTTGTAAAATTATGACTTTGCTTGAGGTATTGGTGATATTGTTTTTGAAGATCTTTAAGGAAACTATGCAAATCTGATGCGGTTACGAGATCGAGCTATTTGAGCACATAAACAATGTATTAATAAAATGAACATATACATTTAAAAGCTACTTTCAGGTGATTTTGTAACATATAAATAAAAAACTGTGTTATGAACTTAGATCAAACCGTGAAGTAGCCAATAGAGTTTTTAAATTCATTGGAACCATCCGGCCTACCACCACAAATACTAGAACTCCAAAGTGGAGCTCCGACAATGCTTACACGAAATTTGGACTCACCAAAGCTTAGCAATGTAAAAATGTCTTCGTACCAAGAATTTCAATAATTTCTACAGATGTGCGCTTTAATTTTAAAACATAACAGTTTCCTGTAAGGGTGGCATTTTCAAAGACAATCAACATTGCCCAAGGCCAGACACTTCAAATGGTGGGAGGGAGTTAATTTGGAAACTCCATTCTTTCGCATATGTAGCTTGCTCCAGAGAAGACAGTCGGGATAAACCATTTATTTATGCACCGGAAAAACATGGAATATTGTGGACCAAACGTAATTAAAAATTTTTAAGTTACTAGACATTGAGAATTGCATATAATAATATATTCTATTATTTTATTTTAAATAAACACCATTACATTGAAACCAACCCTTTTCAAATTTTTAAATTTAATTTAAAATAAAATAATAGTTTATAGTTTATAGGACCCGAGCAATGCCTATTAACAAAAGGTTAAAGGTTATATGCAATTTAAAGCCCGTTGGCCTTACTAATCAATCTAACTGCAGCTCAGTAAATCATTTAAATGACAATATCAACTACATAAAACAACAAATTGCGTTAAATTGCAATTGATAAACAAGAAAAAACGTTAACTTCCGTTGAAGCGAAGCTCTAATACCATTCACACGAAATTTTAAATCATATTGTAAAATATAAACGTGGGGGGTTTAAATATGGGCTACCCCAAAAGTGGTCGGTACACGCCCGCTAGTAGATGTTTATGAAGCGACCATCTATAAGTTACCACCATCATATCAAATTGATATTGACGTTTTTAATATAAATACATAAGTGTAAGCTGTGGGTTTGTATGGGACTGCCTCAAAAAGTAGGAGGGCCACGCCCACTTGTATATGTATATAAAGCGGTTGTCCACTAAAATCCACCACATCGATTTCAAATTAATATTGATTTAAAGGAAGCATTATTTCATCAAAAACTCAAAATTTGGCGCGTCACAAACTTTAAGACAAACTGATAATACCATTTCACACTATGTGTGAATGGTATAAACATCAAGTGTACGCATTAAATTTTCGAAAACAATAAAGAAAAAATCACATAAATTATAATATTTCATTAAAGTTTTCATTTCAGTCAAGACGGATTTTCTTTAAAACTATTTTGGACGATAAATTCCAAGTGAAAGTTTAGTTCAATTGAAATCGATAAAAGAAAAATAAATTAAAGGAAATAGACAGCTGTTTCAGCTTTTATTTTGCAAACGTCAGTTTGCTTTTTTATTTTGGACAATTTTTTATTTTATTTTATTTTATTTATTTATTTTTTTTTTGTTTTTCTTGTAGATATGCAGGTGTACATTTCGCACCGAAAATAAAATTGTGAAATCGACATTAACTATACACAATCTGAGAGCGGTCAAATTTTGTGCAGTTTCACTTGTCTTAATGGATTACAATTTGACAACACATACATGAGCTAATACCATTATTTCATCAGTGTACATCTAGTATTACAGGACAAATCACGGTTTAGTTTTTAGGAGATCGTGATCTGCGGGTCGAAGATTGAATATAAAAAAATCCGAAAATTTCCTTCTAATTTTTAAGATGACATAAAACTAAAGTGTCTGAAACAAATTTACAGGATTGCAGTATATTTTTTAAGGTTATTGTCGTAATTTTGCAACGAAGTTTCATATGTTATCCTGTCCACGTAGATTTCTGTCAGCAGTATTTTTCTTTAATACTCGTAAGTACATGAGTACAGCAAAAACTGGAGCACATTCACCTTTGAGCAATGTTCAATGATATTTCAGTTCGTCTTTGTATGATGACGCAATCACACATACACAAAGCATCGGCACAGTAGGTCGGAACCTCTTCGAGCTCTTTGATACCAAGATAGGTTTCAGACACTGTGATGATTTATCGTGCGACTTTTTGATTTCCCTGATGGAGGCTACGATCTTCCATAAAGATATACGACGCTACTCGCCTATGCTGATGACATTGACATTGAGCGAACGGCGAGTTAGCAAGACTTTCTCGGAGATTGAGATGAGTCGCGCTGGTATAACTTTAGCTCAAAATTTCTTTCCTCACTGGTAAACCAATACTTAGTACTATCTCAGAAAGTTTGTAATACAAGTAACTCTTTTGGAATGCGTGTGAAGGAAGGGCATGAACATGTTCAATATTGCCGCACTGTAAGATTTTTCTTTAAATTTTATTTATTTTTTTTATCACTGTGGATGGTAGTCCACGCAAATGACTAAAGCCCACTTCATTGTGGCTGTGTTATACGCGCAATATCGAAGTTTTGTTGAAACGTGTTATATACCAATAAAAAGGTCTTGAAACGTGCATTCAGAAAATGTTAAAACTATAATATCGGATCAGTTTGAAATATAGAGGGTAGAAAATACCCACCCTAAGTTGTATTGGAGGTCTCTTATTTTTTATTTACGACGATTCCAACGATGCAATGAAATACATTGGGAGATTGGGAAAATTTTGCTATCTAATAGCATCGCAAATATCAGATTATGCAATATTAGCTATTTGTTCTAATACGTCATATTAATAGCTACTATATCTCTTATACGAAGAATGGGCTTAAATCTGTTATACTTCTATACCCTTGTTTTTTTTTTTTTTTTTTTGACTTTTTTCATATGTATTCATATAAGTAAATAAATAAAATAAAAATAAAAACAAATTAAAATAAAAAAATATATATAAATTCATGTATAAATATATTAAATATATCATATGCATGTAATATACCTACATGCAAGAAATAACATATGTACATATGTATATTGTTTCTTTCAAGAAAAGAAATAGGTTATTTAATCTTGTAAATTTATTGTCATAAATTAATATTTTATATAAAAACAAAATGTTTGTTTTTCATAAGGTCAAACGAACTCTCAATTACAATCAATTCCAACCGTAAAAATGAGAAATATAAATATCTCGTCACAAAATTGATATCAGAAGTTTTTATAGTTGGAAGTAGGTTTTCGTCACTTGGTTTTTGCCTCGTCAAGAGGTTTTTTATTTGATTTACTTACATGCAACACAATAACAATTTAAACAATAAATGCGAAAACACCAACAACAAAGATACTTTAGCATCAGTTCAGTTGAAGCAAGTGTATGTTTTCAAGGTCGCGTTGTCGCATTGCCACTAGCGGGTTAACTGAGAAGGAAAGTCCAGGTGCACGACGCAATAACACAGGCCATATATATGCACATTTACTGTTACTTTTAGTTGGCAATCACTATGTGTATGGTTGTTGTACAAGCAAGTTGTTGAGCTGGAAATTTGGCAAAACTTCATCTTCGTCGCCGTTAAACTTTTTTCCACATTTACGACATAAAAAATTGGTTGCATTCACCACCAGCTGAAATAGCTAAATCTGATAAATGATTTTGGCACCGTGCGGAACCCAAAGTGTCTGCCTGAGTAGGTGTCGGTCTCTGCAGTTCGGCATCTGTGTAGAAGACGGCGCACAATGGAGAAAATTTTATTTTTTGATAAAAAATCAATTTTTCCATATTTCGAATCTAACGATTCACGGGCAGCTTATTTAAAATGACCGAATCCCAAAATATGGAAGATACTATAAGTATGAAACGTGTTTGCTATCCTACTAATATTATAAACGCGAAAGTTTGTATGGATGTGTGGATGTGGAATGTTTGTTACTCCATCACGCAACAACTACTGAATGGATTTTAATGAAACTTTTCAATAATACATCTCATATATCAGAATAACACATAGGCTATATTTTTTGAAGAATTAAGTTAAGCTGCATTTAATTTAATTATTTATTTTATTAATTGTATTCTCGATCGGTTACCATCTTTATCCGTTCTGATCATTCTCGACCGGTTACCATCTTATCGGTTGCCTTAACCCTAATACAATATTCAAGGGCTTAACCCCAATACAATATATAACCCTACATACTAACATTTATGTTTACAATGTATACATATGAGAATATTTTTTAATCGCGATTTTAGCATTTTTGCATTGCAACAATTTTATTACCAGAGAGATCATGAAGAATGCCGAAGTGGTGAAGTGGGGCAGGGAGAAGGGCAGCAACGCGTCAGGTACTAACTAGTATTTCATAATACTCGTATGAGTAATTAATTTGAATAATTTGAAAGCAGGTAACCATTTCTATATATTGTATTCAATCATGCATCATCAACGCACAGCTGAAACCGCTAATACTAGAAAGTCAATTTGTAGACAGTAGTTTCCTTTGGTGGTGTATCTTCTCACTAAGGCTGAATTTTATGAAATTTGATCTCTAAGGAGGAAATGGGGACCAAAAGTTTTATGGCCCAAATTTAGGTTTTTTTTTTCGGAGAAATAATTTTCTTGTGTATCGAATCCAAATTTCAGAGAAAGTTGTCAGCAGCAAATTTTGAGAGCCATTTCAATTTCAATTTTTGTTTTGTAACATTAATACAAAAAGATAATTTTCTGGTTTTCTGATTTTAATTGTATGAATTTTGGCTGGCAGTCGGTTATTATCAAAAACGCAATGACAGATAAGTCAATACTTTTTATAGCCTGTTTACATACAAACTAGAAAGGAACTAGCAAAAACTAATAGTGTCTACAGTCCATAGAAAAATGTGTCAGTTGAGTTTGAATTACACTAGTCTACAAATTGAAAAAAAAAAAACTTTTTTTTTTTTATAAATTTTGGACTGCTTAACTTCAAAAAAGTTAGTTCCACTGTTTTAGCTATATCTAGAGTTAAAAAATAAAATTATAGTTTAAAAAAACAAAAGAAAAAACACGCTTTAACTCATTTTAAACTTATTCAAAATTATTTTTTACTTTTTAGTTCAGTTTACTATTAAAGCGTGCTTTTTAGTTTTTTTAAACTATAATTTTTTTTTTTACTTTTTAGTTCACATTACTATTAAAGCGTGTTTTTTTTAGTTTTTTTAAACTATAATTTTTTTAAAAATAACATACGCCGTTCTCATCAACATATGTATTAAGTTGTTGACTCGTTTTGTGGGTAGCACAATGAAACAAACAAACTGAAACGGAACGGAACAGAACAGGATCCATAAACAAATCAAATATCCTGATGATCCTGGTCAGGATATTAGGTCAAAATTGTGAAATTATTTTGTCATCGGTGCTTAATACACGTGCAAAATTTCAAATTATTTCGACGTTAGGAAGTTGGTGAAAATTAAGTTGAAAGATTCCGTTACATATATAGATAGATAGATAGATAGATAGATAGATAGATAGATAGATAGATAGATAGATAGATAGATAGATAGATAGATATATAGATATGTAGATAGATAGATACAGGTCAAGCTAATAAAAGCGTGCTAAAAACGATAAGTGTGATTGCGGTGTATCAAAATAAAAATAATGAAATACCCAAAACAATTTTTAATTTTTTTAATTAGTATGTATATTTTTTTTTTTTTATTAACAAAAATTAGGGCAATAATTGATTTGGCTTAAGTTTGCGCAGTTTTGTATTTTTTGCATAAATAATTTACTTTAACGAAGAAAATGAGATACACACGAATAAAAGCAATGAATAGGTTCAACAATAGTTTTGAACTTCAGCTTTTCCCGTTGATTCAAAATTCCTAAATTTTATAAGTACGAGGATTTGAAAAATGATAACTTTGGGAACCCATCGATATATTGTGTACGTATGTATTTTGATTTATTCTGTGAAACTGAAATTATTGCCCTCATTTACCCCAACATTGGTAGATCGAAATGCTATCATAAGTGAATTTTAATAACAAGCAAATTATTCTTAATTGGTCCATTTAGATTGGGACCAAAGCCTTATGTTTTTTATGGCATTGCACCAAAAACCTTTTTTATACCTTTCAGACGTAGTGTAAATAGTACTACAATTTTTTTCACGCCGTTTATACCGCATTGAAGGAAGCATCGGAGACCCCATAAAATATATAGAGCATAAAGCATCTTCATCGGAGTGGTTTTCGTTCAGTTGAGCAGCTACACGGCGTGGGTGTATTTTTCCCCCGGTAGAAGTTACCTTTTTCTATGTAACTTTTATACATTTCATGAACATGATGCAGTATTGATTTGTATGGTGCTGGATAAATCCCACAGGTTTTACAAATCCTATTGATAATCATTATTGTTGGATGTTGATAATTTTTTATGTCGTATGATTTAAAATATTTTATTATATTTATATTGATCACTATTAAAATAATTTGAGAATTCTTACATAATAAATTTAAACCCACACCCCTCCTTATTGTAAAACTTCGTAATAAATCGAGAACCCCATCCCTCCCACTGTTCGTGTTTCAGTATACTTCAACGGCCTCCTTATTAGATTTAAACAAAGCAAAACTTTTTAAAAAATGATACAGCTCCACCTTAACAGTATTGGTCAGCAAAGGGAGAAATATGAGGAGTATTTAAGCCGGAACCGTACCGGAACGAAAACATTTATACCGGTATAGTTTCGTTTCTCAATGCTCAATGGAAAACATAAAACCGTTGTTACCATACATATATGGTTAGAAAAGTCCACAAATTTCCCAGAACTATTTGTGAAGAATATACAAACTTAAGTATGTTTGTATTTACTTACTCTTGAATACAGAATAGTTTATTTCAAAAAATTTAAATACTCGTAACATGTCACTCGTAATTTGATATACCTATGGACTCTGGAACATTAGCAATCGTAATTGTTCTCTTCTTTTTTTCTTAGTTAAGAGTTTTAATATTGACCGGTACCGGTACCGTACCAATATACCGAAACTAAAATCCAAAAACCATACCGAATACCGCAATAAATTAAAACTGGTACAGAAACTTATACCGAAACTCCCGTTTCGGTACGTACCAAAACCGGAACCAAAACCGAAATACATTTCGGTTTTATTCCCTAGTTTTAAACACCTAAAGGATTCAGAATTTTATTAACTTTAAAATGTTTGTTAAAACTCAAAGGCAAAAAAATCATTTGTTAGTTTTGGTTTTTCACCCGTTGTGCATCGGTGCAATTTGGTACGTTACGGTGGAGTATGTGCCAAGTTTAGCTATTATCATACAAGCTTTTCATTTTTCGGTGGCCATTTGGAAGGCGGCCGCCTGCAGCTGCTCGTTTATGTAATTTACACGTTATGTTATGATAATTAAAATTTAGTTATATATATATTTGTTTTTAATAAAAGATTTCCTCAAGTTATTTTAAGTAGGATGGCAATAAAACTACTTGTTCATTCAACAGTAATAGTTGACCTTCCTGAAAGCGAGCGTGCAATGTGCATTCGCAGTCGGATTTTTTTCTTTTTTATATATACTTATATGCACATCACACCACTATTGCAGACTCGGGCGGCATTACGCCTATTTATGTCATTGTGTATTTTGCACAATACAACGTAATGAACGTGACAGCGCCCTCTGTCGACGCGTGTGTCACGCTCATGTCTCAAAGAGTAAAATTTAAATTTTAACTTAAACAATAAACCTCAAGCTGAAATTTTCTCAAGGAAAATGAATATAAAATACAAACTAAGTAAAGTAAAAAAGTAAAATTTTTATTTGTATATAGCTACTAAGGTGAAAAACAAATTTAAAGAAGAAACTTTTGTTTAAATGTATGTAGGTACTAAAACAAAAAAAATAAAATATAAAAACCATCTACTTCATTGGTACTTTTATGATTGAATTCAGTTCCGAAAGAATTAAAACAAACGAAATTTGCGAAGTTACGTACTCCTATATTCGATATTTTATGGAAACTAGTTTATTTTTCATAGTTGCCCTTATGATGGATCAAACAGTTGCGTAATATAAATTATAATACTGTCCAAAAATCATAATCGGCTACCTGAAAAACTTTCCTATACGAAATTTCTTCATCAAATTTTAGCCACAATGTTGGTTTCGTGGGTTAATTTAACTATCAAAAGTTACATACAATAATATTGTACGAGTATTGTCGTGAGGCCCTTAACTGCACATCACATTTAATGTTAATTCTTGGATGTGTTGAAGTAGGCCAAAATTGAGTTCCAAGTTTTTAACAAAACAAACACATAATGTAGGTTAAATTAAAATTCAAACCGCTGCTATGTATAGCCAGGTTTTTTAGGAAAGTAAATTATACATCAAAAATGGTTTACCTACAAGCTATTATCATTCGCAATATGACCAAGAAAATTAGTCTCAGTTTTTGGCAAATCGATAAAATGTGACTTTCGTCAACTAAGAGTTCGTTTGAAACGTTTTTGAAAAATCTTTCCAACGATATATCACATGTTGCAAAATATTAAGCTGTTTGGCTACAGGAGCGAAGTTAAATCTAGCTTCTTTCTTTTTTTTTTTGCTTTTTCCCCTTATTTTTAGAAAAGCCGTAAAAGAAAAATTTCTTAGTTTCTTGTGTACTACTATAACTATGCATAATATCTAATAGCATTGTACGCTTGAAAGGATGCAAACAAACAGACATAATATTTTTTATTGATTCGTCCAATATTTTAAGAAATCATTTATTTTGAATAGATGATCCTATTTTTTTGATCTTGGAATGGTTGAATTTGTTTCGGCGCGTAAAAAACTCTAAAATATGTTCCCAAAGAGCCACAATTCCATTTGGGGTGAGTATTTTCAACCGTCCGTAATTTAAAACTGGAAAAATTGTGAAATGTATATTTATATGAAACATTAATACCGTATTTTGAGCGGATCGCTCAATCGGATCGTTTTTCTTACAAAATCCAAAATCTACATAAGTGGTGAACATATGCGAAGTTATTCGTCATTTGCGAGGACTGCCGAGTGAGTTTTCATTCATGATTGTCTTTTTAATGTGAATGAAATTGTTAAAAATATTTCAATCCCTACGCGCCTTAGACATGAGTATGGAAGACTCTGGCGAATAATCATTAATTTTGAAACAAAAGCTAATCAATTCTTGAGCGCTAAACATTCGTGTTTTAAGAGATATTTAAATTACTTCAATACAAATTTTGTTCTCAACAATCTCCAATCAAAACTTACCGGCTTGTTCTGCAACAACGCAAACGTAAATTTAATGTTGGTAATTTAATTATGAAAACTAATAAATAATAAAATTTAGCACTAGGATGTGCCTAAAAACATTCAATTACTGCGCAATTATTGGATGCAGAGCAATACCTGTCAGCCAATAAATTGAGTAGGCTCTTTCGGTCCACCCTCTATATCTATTAACAACCGCTGAACGATAGCTTAGTGAATTCGCCAAAAACAAAATACAAGGCGACAGCTTCCTCACTTTCACCATAGCGTCAAACTGGACAAACTGACATTTGTACACTTATGGCAAGTAGGTAGAGGCACATTTCATTGTGAGGCATATTTATCTGGCTTTTTATGCGCTTGTATTAAAAACCTTGGCTGCTTTGGTTAGCTTTACTCTGGCTTGGTGCATAACATTTGTCATCGACAACAAAAGCCGCAGAAACAGCAACAACGAAAACAACTAATTACATCAACCAAGAGTTTGATTATTTGTGAGCGACTTGGTTACGACGGTGGCTATGAAAAAGAGTTTGTTTAACTTTAATTCGCGTCGAAATCCACCAATCCTAGTTGAATTTCCTCAGCAACTACCGCTGATATCTCCTAATGTTTCAAATCATTGACGTCTACTGTCTGTTGCGGTATATTCATACATATTCCTATCTATTCATACCCATGTAGCAACATTTATATCTGACTTTGATGTTAAATTGAAATTAAAATTGTAACATACATATATATTATTTATAGAAGAGACTTTTGCTGACTTATTACTGATTTAAGTATTTTGTTTTCAAAGCCTGCTACATTTTTGTTTGTTTTTGTTCCAATGGAAAACCTTCTGTTTTGAATAATTATACTTAAAGTGTTAGTAACAGGCGTTGATTTATTTGAAAAAATAGTAAGCAGCTACTACTAATCAGTCAGCGATTAGTTATGCTGAGCCCGCGTATTGGTATACCGATCTTTTCAATATTTTTTTCTTAATCGAGTCGTTGACATAACTTATAAACATTGTAGTACGAGGCTTTTATATTGCTTTTATATTCTAATAATGAAAATAGAAAGTAATTTGTCATTGAAATAGCTTTATTTTATTATTATTAATATTTTCAATAAAGATCAACACACTTTTTTATGCTTTTGAACCAATTTTCGAAGCACTTTTGCCACTTAGAAGTTGGTACCTCCAAAATGAGCTATACAGCTCATTCTTCAAAATCTTCTTCATACTGAACATTTTTTTGAGTGCTCAGAAACACTCATGTGAATCGATGTGTAAGAGTTCGCGTTGTCGTGGGGGAGGATGATCCAGCTGTTTTCTTCAATTCTCCGAAAACTTATGACAAGCATTCAAAATTATACGTCCTACGTTGCTCTATGTAAATGTTGCGACATGACCAGTTTTTCCGAAAAAAACAAAACAGGCGACCAATATCATCGAAGACTTGTTCGGGAACAACTTTTGTTCGATTTAGCTACGCTTGGAACACCCATACAGTCTATTGCTGTTTTGTTACAGGCTCATAGGCAACTAATTTCATGATTCGTCATCTGTTACGAAGTCATAGATGTGTTTTGAACCACCACGGCAGTATTTCTTCAACAGTTCTTTGCATTAATCGATTCGAGACTTTTGTTTTGGCGATTATCAAATTATGTGGTTTCTAACGCAAGAAAATCATATTGACGGTCTAATATTCATTTAATATCGAATGTATGCAAATTTTAGATTCGGGTAACATCAATAAAAGTAAATTTCGAATTTTTCCGGATGTATTCACATGATATAGTGTTTGGATATTCATAAACAGAAAGCCACTATCAGGGAACACAAAGAGCTACAAAAACGAAATTGAACCTACGACTCTATGGTATTAGACTCAAATACTTGAATATAAATAAACTCACGCACACACAAGTGCAACGGTGACATAAAGCAAGGCCACATTTTTAAGTTTTGCTAGTTTCATTATTAAAGTAAAAGTTGTATTGTGTGAATATGGATAGAACAATAAACGCCCAAAGTAGCCACAATAGCGTCGACTGCACAGACTCTCGACCAAGCGCAGTAATATTTAAATCATTGTTACAGATACATTTGTAACCGAGGTTAGCAAACGGGTGCAGGTGTTTTCACTATCTACGGTTGGCGGTCGGTGATCAACGCTAATATTGCGCAGATCATATTGTTTGACAATTATCTTCAAACATTCCACACCACTCTTCACCGCATGATTTTATTGCTCTAAATAAAATACTGAAGTTTACTATACCCTTCACAAAAAAATATATGTAAGCAGGGAATATTGGGTTTGTTTGACTGTGAAAATGAATGTAAAATAGAGAAGGAAGCAAAGTGCAAACACACTTATACAGCACGACGAGATGAGTCGATCTTGCCATGTTTTTCTGTAAGTCTGCCTGAGAAAAAAGCTTACTTTTAGAGAAGACTTAGACGTACTACACTCTAGGGTTAGACTCTCTAGATGCCACACTGTTACAAGTTAATCTTAACTCCCATCCGGTTTATCGAAGTGGTCATTATTAAATTTGTGGAAATGTATGTAACAGTCTAAAAGAGACAGTAAAGTATATTTATTCTTGATCAACACCAAAATTCGAGTTGACATAGATATGACCGTCTGTCCGTTTGTTTAACAGAAGAGATCTCAGAAGCTATAAAAGATTATGCCTTAAATTTGTGTATTGAGAATCGGTCATTCCTTCTTCAGATAAAGTGTATTAAATGAATGTGTCAAAAATAGCCTCAATACAAACTTAAACCCCATTTCTGACAATTTGAGTTTTTACACTCTTTACACAGACTGCGTTGAACACGAAAAATATACTATTTTTTTTTTTTTTTGTCATTTGAGCCATGCACCTTGATAACAGCATACCTATTTGTTTTTTTTTTTTTATGCAAAGCTTGCAATTTTTAACGAATTTCATGTATTTTTCTCATTTGTGTACCTTTTTTTCAAAAATAACTAATATTCGTGGTCAGCGACGCAAGACTAGTCGATCTTGCTAAGTCCGTCTGTCTGTGAACTTGTCTGCGTCTTTTTTCTATCAATATTGGTTTGAAAGTGGGTATGGAGACTTTTTAAAGGAAGGTATAGCTCCTCTTTTTTTTGTTGTATCGAACATATTTGAATTAAAGCAATTATGACAATCTACACAGAGAGTGTAAATCCTATCCTGATGAATATTAGAAATGCGATTAGGATGGATGTTTGTTACTTTTTCACTGGACGGATTTTGATGAATTTTTACAATGAGTATACAACCTTACTGCTATCTTCTTCTAATATGTAAGCTGTTGAGAAATTTGTGAATTGCTCGTTCATTAATTTTAAATTTTGGGCTAGAAGAGCTTTGAAAAATTTCCGTCTGTCAATCTGCTTTTTATGTATGTTTTTAGTAAGTTTTTGTTAAAATATGTGTGATTGAGTTTGAGTGTTTAAGTGTCAAATTGCATTTTATTTTGCTGAAATAGCTGACTCTCCACATCTCAAAGTCAAAAAAATCCGCTATTACTTTTTTGCTCATGTCTTTGATGATCAGCATGTCTGTGATTTATTCGTACCGTCTTCAGTAATGATATGTTGGGTGTATGAGTCCATAAATTTTTGACGCTTCGTCTGCAAGTGGCGCGTATGATATTTTTATTTCATTGTAAAGTAGACATGTTCCGATTGTGTATGGTATAAAATATCCAGCAAATGGCTCTCGCAGCTCTAAACATAGACCCTTTCTCTTTTCAAAAAATTTTCGATGACATTTTGACGAATATGTGGCTCTATATCACCGATAATCTCGGCCTTGAGCTGAGGAGATTTTACAAAACCCAACAAAAAGGGACAGTTGACGTCATAATTTCGGGACATGATTCTAGTCTGGAAATCGTTACTCCAATAACTCGATAGTTTCATGCGCGGTGTGGCAGCGGCGCGGTCTGCAGAAACCACATGTTGTCCACATCCATACCGTCCAGTCCAGGCCAACAAGAACTCTGTTATCATGTTCCTGTTCCTGAAATTTCGGTACGATTATATCAGTGCTATATTTTTAAGACCATATTTAGTAATGTCCTATTAACATATGATACGCTGAACGGAAATGTAAAATACTAAAAAGCCATGAGCGGATCGTATGCGAATATACCCATGAAATATACACAAATAACAC
>JAWNNQ010001387.1:0-19112 GCA_035044765.1 Leucophenga montana
TTTTCGGTAAAAGCTATATGAAAACCAAGGCTATTTTTCTTCAGAGACTGGGAGAGTAGTAAATGGAATGCATCTGTCGAAATAACTGAGAATGATTTAACTTAACATAGTCAGTTTTTCTAAAACATCTGACACGTCGAAGAGATTTATGTACGTCAAATACAGTCAAGTTGAAAAGAGACTTCCAAAGTTGGATGGTGATTATCTTCAGGCATTGTAACAGACAACAGAGACGATTTGACTGATATTAGAACACCACCACCAGAGCGATTGGCACGATATTTTCTAAATGTAACAACTTCATCATTATCGGGGCAACAACGGTCAGGATATTCTCTTTGTTAGAAGATTTATTTTGTGTAGAAGATAGGCCAGCAGAAACGCTAGTTATAGCTTACACAACAGAATCAGTTGCCAGTTGAGGCACAACAGTGCAGACTTCAACTACTACCAGAGGGATGGAGTAAGCACTAGTTGATGCTTCGAAGTTGAGATCGGGCGTTATTTTATTGGTGTCAATTTCCATTGGCACCAATGTCGACTTCACAGAAGGTTCTAAAGACGGAGCGGCAGAAACCGTAGAATCTTCTGGTTTTCATCAAACGGTGTTAAAAATAATGGGGCCATAATTGGTACATTTGAAGTTACAGATTCATCCTGTGAAACATCTATGGGCGAAGTCTTTGACTTCGGAGAATTTCTTTTTTTCCGTTTAGGAGAAGCATTTAAAATCATTGAAAGATTTTTCAAGTTGCTGAAACTTGTCGTTCATGATTTTTAAACAGCGTTTAAATTCAGTAGTCTGGTTCATAAATTTTATTATCTCGATTTCTGTCGTTCTACAATGAGAACAAGTCCAACGTAGACCTTTCCGTTCATTGATTGCGTCAAGAACTCCTCCGTTAAAACCAGGACAAAAAAGTGTGAAACATTATCGCATAACCAACAAGCAAGGTATTGGTCAGTACAAGCCTTGTTGTTAAATTGGCAGCAAGGATCAGAACAAGCCATTGAAAATTTAGTATAAAACAGAACTACGCTCGCAGAACTCAACTCAAAAAATAACAAAACTACAAGTATGTTGTATGTTTATCTGTTTAGCGAGAGAACAGAACGTAAACAAACAAACAAACAAACAAACAAACAAACAAACAAACAAACGGAGAAACCGAAAAAAATAGACGCTTGCAGTAAATAATTAAAACAAAGAAAAATAATGTTTGAACTTAAACAATGAATAATATCACTATAAACCCGATTTCTATATTCCAAATTAAAAAGTACAACTCTAAACAATATTGTAAGAAATATTTTACAAAATTTAAATTTTTTTAAAACTTTAAATGGACTTTAAATAAGCGCACACGTTGAAATAGGCCGCACTGAGAGAGTGTTCAGTGAGAACTGAAGTCTAACGTTACTCTATGTATGTTAAGCGGCTGACCATAAAAGGCACCACATTGCATTTCAACATAATAATGACTTTAATACATAAGTTTTCATACAAAAAGTCGAAACTGGACAGTAGGTTTGTATGGGGCTACCCCAAACAGATGGCGGGTCGCTCCCATTAATATATACATATGTCAAGCATCCGTCCACTAAAATTCACCATATCAATTAATTCGTTGATATTGACTACAAATTGACTATTAAAAAGTTTTTCATACAAAAAGTCAAAAGTGGGCGGTGGATTTGTGTGGGGGCTTCCCCAAAAAGTAGGAGTGGCGGGTCAATCTTGATACTCTATTAAACTGCAATAAAAAGAAGGGTATGTGAAAAACTGGATAGCATAAAAATTGGTCCCCAAAAAATGCGCAACAACATACAGACAGACAAACAGACGGACATGGCTAGATCGACTGGTCTCATCGAGTTGATCAAGAATATATATACTTTATGGGGTCTACGATGCCTCCTTTAATGCGTTACAAACTTTCAGACAAACTGATAATACCATTTCACACTATGTAAGAATGGTATAAACATGTTAAATTTTTATGCGCCCTTTTGTACTCAAATCAATTTTTTCTTAAATCAACAATAACACTATAGCACTATAAGTTTAAATGGTGTAGTTATAGCTGTTTTGGGTATGTTGTGCTTATCCACACACACACACATCTGTATCTGTTGAATCAATCTGTTGATCGATTTTTGATCAGATCGATTTTGAAAATGTAGGATTATTCTTGTATCCATATGAAAAATTGAAAATATGTGGTAGTGGACATATTTCCGACTTTGTCTGAGCGTTCAGTGCTCTGTAGTCGCAGTCCATTTGATATCCATTTGAACGACATGTAGTGGTGACGCGTATGGATTTTTTGATGGTCGACATATCTCATTTTTGTACTTTTTACACAGTGTGTGAATTAGAAATAAGCTAGTCAGTGATTATTGAGTAGCAGTGATTATCTTAACTGCTACTTTCAAATCGCAGTGATTTTGAACTGCTGCTACAATCGCTGTTAAAATGAAAAGCAAAAAAATGCGTTGCAACCATAGCATCAAAATTACTCCAAAGCGTCATCTCATTTGTATTGATAGGATTTGTATGAAGTACATATTGCAACGGCTTGAGTCTGTATTTAACGACTGCTACCAGATTTTCTCTTACGGTTAAGGTTGAATCGCTAAAAGCTATCACTCTTGGATACTAAAAAAACGTTTAAAGAAAACACTTGATTTTATCAAAATTATGGTTTGTAATGCCATGGCAGATAATCGGAATCATTGGGATCCCGCAACATGATATGGGCTCTTTACAAAAATCTTGGGAATTGAGGAGGGAACATGGTATTTTAGGTAGTCACCTGATTTGGATATATTGTAGTGCCAACTATTGTTGATTGCAATGCCCATTCCAAAAACCCATTGGAACATGTATATCCCACATTATCCTTCCCAGGAATGACCAAGTGGCATAGTTTCACTACAATTCTTTGGGACTAATTCCATACTTCAGGAACCGCCATCAGTTTCTGGAATATCAACTGCCTGTGATTAAATCACGGTGACCGAAAAACCACTAATATCAGTTGCCACTCGATATTGTAATTCACGGCGTATCAGAAATATATCATGCATATCATAAACTTGATAAGTTGATGCATATTGAGGTGCTAACACTACATGCTGCTAACACTCATACGCCGTGAATAACAGTGGCACTAGTAAGAAACAAATGATATTCAATCACTGTCATTTACAATATCGAGTAGCAACTGATATTAGTGTATATTAGTCGCAGTGATTCAATCACAGATAGATAAATATTGCTCAGCTCTAGTGTGAATAGTATAATAATTTAGTCACAATGTTTGTATGCGAATTGTCTGTCTGTCTGTATGCGAATTTGTCCGAATATTGTTCCGTCAATCCGAAATATTGGTTTGAAAGTTGGTATAGAAACTTTTTATAACCAGAAGCAACACAGATATAAAAATGATTACAATTTAACAAATAGAAGGTACACTTAAAAATTAATAGCACTTAAACATCATGCGGCAGAATATATATCGTAATTCTTCCCCTTCTAAACGGATTGAGCTAATTTGTTGAATTTTTTGTTGTTCTACTTTCGTGGATGGATACAAATTTGACCTACACGGACAAAAACAGAGTTGAAGAGTATTCCTACAACTGAAGAAGCGAATGTCTATTCACCTGAAAAAGCATTACCTCTTCTTCTACACAGAACGACTTCTTGTATATGGTGCTAGGTATGGAGAATTCAGTGTAAATCTATACTGCAAATAGGTTTGCGATGGGTCATCGTTCCAAATATAATCTAAACGGATGTTGTGTGAAAATTTGTCCGATTCCTCAATGTTTCTGACTTCTCTTGTTCCTCTAAGATTAAGAAAAGCATTGAATGTTGACGAGCCATCAAAAAATGCTAATTTCTCCTATTCACAATACTGTAGGCCATCAGCGGAAAAAGATTCTATTGATATGGATAAGAAAGCTGACGATCTATTAGTCAAAAATACGCACGACATGTATATTTCAACTAAAATCTTGACCCAGATAAATTTCATGTAAATGATTGTTCAATATGTTTTTCACTTGCAAAAATACATGCGAAAACTTAAATTGGGAGTTTGTCAAAATAATTGTGCTTAATCAAATATAGCTGTCTGGTCACAGACTTTGCTGGCATGTTCTTGTTGATACGCACCTTGTTTTTGGAAAAAATGAATGTTGTCTTGCGCAGTTCCACAAAACATAAGTTTCAGTTCAAGTGGGTCAAATCTGTCGATTCCACGCCGTTCACAGGATTGGGAATCTCCAAAACTGCATTGCGAAATTTGCATAAAGATCTTGCCCTATACCTTATCAAGATCAAACTAACGCAAGAAGTGAATCCTGAATTTTCCCGATTAAGCTAATTTTTCGCTTAATGGCTTTGTCAATAAGCACAATATGCATTATTGCGCAACAAGAAACTCTATTGCATCCATAAATAGTGACCGTAAGTTGTGGATTTCAAGCCGATGGCATGATTGGACTATATTTTTTTGTCGATAAAAATTATCGCTATGTTACTGTCAATGAGTACGCTATCGTTCCATGTTGGACGACCATTTTTGGTCAGAATTGGATGGACTTGATATCACTGATATGCGGTTCCAGCCACTCAGCTGGCCAAACAATTGATCTATTGATGAGGAAGTTCAGTAATCGTGTAATCTCGAGAAATGTTTCGGTCGAATGGCCATTTCGATCACTGGTTACGTTAAATAGTTGGTTTATGCCAACAACATTAGAGGAGCTCAGGAACGCGAAATTGCCAGCGTTCTAGCAGATATGTATGGAAGAGTAATGGAAAATTAGCTCCAAAATATCGATCACTACAGACGTGCTCGCGGTGGTCACATGAACGAGATCGATTTCCACATATATAGTAAATATAAAATGTATACTGCACCTGCCATAAATTTTAGCCCAATGTTATGCATTATCGAAATATATCTGAAAATTTACCGATTGTATTCAAATTTGGCACACTAACCTAATATCATAATAGGTTAATTCTGATATAAATAAGCTCCTAAGATAAATTAATATGGCTTACAGGTGTATTACAGGTATATTTTTTTGCGAAAATCTGAATTTGCCTCTCTATATCTTCGGTATTACTTACCCAATTAAAATCACTATATGAAACTTTACAGATCTTAAAAGTCTTGTACCGTTCAAAAGTTACAGCGTTTTGTTCAACGTAAAACGTTCTTATACCACTGTGCGTCATCAGAAAAGCTGTGGAAGTTTGGTGAATTCTTCATCATCAAATCTGCAAGAAAATCCAGTAACTTGCCTTTAAATGACAAACACGGATTTTTGAATTCATAAAACGCGGTATGGAATTACGATGCACCAGTTCAATTATTTTAAGAATTACAAATTAAGTTAGTACTCACTTCAAAAGAAATGCTACAGAAATTAAAAACTTCACTTTAAAATAAATGGTAAAGAAATGGTACATAAATTTTTGTACCATTTTTTTCCTTTCGATCTTACTCAGTTCAGTTTGTTTGTTCAGTTTGTGTATTGAGTTTAACAGTTATTGGATTGTATTTTGACCGTTTGAGTTGTGTTGCGTGCAACAATAAAAATGAGTACGAACTTCGGTTGAACCGATGCTCTAATACCATTTACACAAAATATTAAATCGTATTGCAAAACATGAAAGTGGGGGGTGGGTTGGTATGGGGGCCAATAGTATATGTGTGTGAAGAGAACATCTATAAGATGCCACAATTTCATGTTGATATTGACTTAACTGGCGATTTTTTTTCATAGAAATGGATAAAAGTAAGCAACGTGTTTGTATGGGAGCTATTTCAAAGAGTGGACGGGACGCGCCTCATATATCATTTCACCCCGTTTCCCCACTAGGGGTATAAATCGAATTTACGACGATCGAATGGCAAAAAATTATTTCATTAAAAAAAATATTTTTTTGATTTAAATTCAAATTAGATGAAAAAAATTAGCTTTTCACTTTATCATGTGATGTGATTTCGAATTCTTGGCATGACATATATGGAATAGATATGCGCCTGTTTTTCATTTCTGTCACATATATGTATTTATGTATATAACGTACAAATTGTAATTGTTTAGACGATTACATATTTAAAACGTGGCATATATTGTCTGAACACCGCATAAACTAGTAGTTTCAAAAGTAAAGATTTTTTATTATAAAGATTTGACCTAGAAATACACATATACTAATGAAAAACTTACATCTATACTAATATTATAAAGAGGTAAAGTTTGTGAGTAGGTAGGTTTATAGGTTTGTGGCGTTATAGGGGGTAATCTCTGGATCTACTGAACCGATTTTGAAAATTCTTTTACGAATAGAAAGCCACGTTATTTGTGAATAACATAGGCTATAATATATGGTATGCACATAAATGTAATGAATAAATGTAAATATAAATGAAATGTAAAATAGTTAGTATGAGCAACATGGCGATAATTAACACATGATGTAAAGCTGAAAGCCACAGATTGTAGAGCGTTCATGGGTTTATCTCATATGGTAATGTGTGCGTGATAAAAGAGAAACAAATAAAGTATACATATAAAGTAGGCAGAAATTAGTATGAGCTAGATGGCGATAACTAAAACATGAGGTATAGCTGAAAGCAACAGATTGTATAGCGTTCATGTGTTTGTCTCATATGGTCATGTGTGCGTGATTAAAGAGAAAGAACGAAAGTAAGAGATAATTTAAAATATCAAATACGTGAAACAATTTTTTTCTTTATAGTTTTCATATAAAAAGTTCTTTTCAGAACTTCTTTCTATTTTACTGTTTCCTTAAAAAGTTCTTTTTAGAACTACTTTCTGTCTTATTGTTTCCATAAAAAGTTATATTTATTTTGCTTCTTTTATTTCTTTTCCGAACTACTTTCGGTTTTATTTGTTTTTTTTTTCTATAAAACGTTCTTATAATTAAAAACTACTTCGTACATACCTATTTCCATCAAAATTTCTAATTGTTTGATTGTTCCAAATAATCGGATTATTCTGAATAGTCAAGTAAAATTCCCAAGCATGCCGTTGTAGTTGCTACCTAAGGAAGAAAACCCTAGAATTGAAGTAGAAAAAATTTCCGAAACGAAATACGCACACTGTTTTAATAAAAAGTTCTTATTAAAACTACTTTTTTTCTATATAGTTTTCATAATAACTTCTTTCTATTTTATTGATTCCTTAAAAAGTTCTTTTCAGAGCTACTTTTTGTCTTATTGTTTCCATAAAAGGCTCCGAATATATAACGTCAGTATTCCTAAAAGAAAATCACAACTATCTACACATACGTCCCGGAAAAGAGCGGCTATAGTACGCCGAATGGGAGAGACTTCCTCTGAGCATGCACAGCGCCTTGCGAGTGAAAGAGAATACAGATCGCAAGCGCGTGCTAGATAGTCTAGCACCGAAAGGTCTCAGCGACTGGCTAACCATAGACAGAATTAGTCAGAATTACGTGTTTTTCCCATGGGCGGTTATATGTTGGCTTATCTCGGATTGGAACTCCAGAACGACAATATATTTTGGTACCAAATAATAATATTATATCTAAAATAGTATACAGCGTCGCCTTTTTGTCGATCGTCGATGTCGTCCAAGAAAAACAAAAAATGACGGTAACCGTCCTTCCTGGTATTTTTGTTACAAAAATCGAAAACTTAACTACAAGTGGGCGGGACACGCCCATTAGTATATGTGTGTGAAGCGACCATCCATAAGAAGCCACCATATCGAATTTTAAGCTAATATTGATTAATATTATTAATATTATTGATAAATATTAATATTAACTAAATAAGTTTTTCGTACAAATGGATAAAAGTGATTGGTGCATTTATATGGGAGCTACCATAAAAAATTTGCGGAATACAACCATTTGTATATGTATGTGCGGCAGCCCTTCATAACAAACTACCATATCGAATGTCAAGCTGATATTGACTTAATTAGAAAAGTTTACCATACAAAAGCACAAAAATGGGCGACGTTCAAAAACAGACAATATATTATTACACCATGCATGTTGCTGAAAGGAATAATGTAAAAATAACTGCCAACCTACCATACATACTGGTACTATGCTCTGCCCTATTTTGTTCATCTCAAAATTATCGTCATCGAAAAAATAACGAAAAGAGCCCACGTTGTGCCTACCTAACAAACGTCAGTTTACAGTTCATGAAATTCGATTCGCAGCACAATACGTTAAAAAAAATACAAAAATTAACTTCGTGATAGATAAATAAATAAGTATTAAAAATAATAATATTTTTGTGATGCGCTGATCGACAAAACAGAACAATTTTTGTGTTATTTTTGTGTTCAAATGGCGGATAGAAAAAAGAGTGACATGAATTTTCGCAGCAGTAAGAAGCTATTTTTGGAAAACGAGATGTTTGGTTCATCTGCACCATTAAAGAAAGATGGATATATTGATGATGATATTGATGCTGAAGGTAGCAATGACGATACTGTGGTCAACAAGATGTTGAATGCTAAAATCTTGCAAAATATACTAGAGCAAATTACAAAATTGTATACTCAAACAAATAATATGTCTGCGCAAACAGAAAATATGATAAACGTAACTCAAGGTCTGTCTACTCGTATAAGCCGATTGTACACTCAAACAGTGAATGTTATGCCGTCGATCATAGATCATGACGCGGATACAGACGCTAATACTCCATCCACACAGAGTGGCCTTACCAGAGGCGTATATGATTCGCATAACACAAATAGATGCGCAACTGGTCCGGCCCCACAGATTAGCCGAGTGGCGAGTCTCCTCAGGCCACACAGAGAAGCTTTGACGTCAGTGCGCGGCTGGCGAGTCGACGGACGTGATTGACACTCGGTGTGTCCGTTTGCTGCAGCGGCGACTGGACCAAGTCGCTCTTGAACCCTAGGTGGATGTCTCCACATCGCCGGCAGGCCGCCTTCGACTTGCATTTGCTGAATAGATGGGACGTGGCCAAATAATTCTGGCAGTTGCAAGGCGGCGGACAGTCTGGCGTCTGCGTAGGGTGTCCATCTTCAGGAACTTTTTGCAGAACCTCAAGGAGTGTTTGGCCTTTCACAGTCGGCACTTGTTCCATGAGCTGTGGGAAAGAGAGGAAAACAAAGAAAAAGAAACACCAGAGGTGGCATCAGATAGTTGTCGCAGACAGATTGGGATGTGGTGAGAAAATGCTTTTAGAGTAAGTGCATATGAAGTATGGGAGAAAAATGTTAAACTTTGTCTGAGGATAAAGGTTATTTGATTGTGTTTATAGCATTGTGCATTTATTTCGTGGGTAGCACACAGAGCTTCACGACAGGTCGAGTGATGAGACCAGTTTGAGTCTGAAGCTCAGCCTCTCGGATTTTCCCATCTGTTCCAGGTATTTTTTGATGACTCGTCCGAGGCGCCACTCCGTTGTAGGTAGCAATTCGTCATTCACCGCAACCAAGTCGTCCTTCTCATTGTCGCGTTGTGGGTGTTTCCACTTGTAACGCTTGTGGAGCTCAAGCAGGTACTCGTGCTTCCATCGTCGGATAAATATTTATAAGAAATATTTCGTCTTCGCTTGGTTCTGGGATAACAACAATTGGTAGTGACTCCAGAAAGTGACTCGGTGTGAGTGGGAGAACGTCGGATGGATTTTCCGACATAGGGGAGAGAGGTCGAGAGTTAAGCACCGCTTCTATTCGAGCTAAGAGCGTGCAAAATTCTTCATAGGAGAAAATGTGAAACTTTTCACAGCTGCCTCCCAGAGGCCCCATGTGAGGTGCTGATGGCGGAATAAAAGACCATTCAAGATAATGTGCACTGTACTTTTGGGAGACGTTGGCTGAAGTGGTCTGAATAAACCTGTTATACTCGGAGAGAAGCGTCTTGCTGGCGCCAACAAAATTACGTCCGTTGTCGGACACGTCTTTTTTGGGAAGTCCAAGGCGACCAACAAAGCGAGCAAAAGCAGCTTCGAATGCATTCGAAGAGAGGCTGCTAACGAGTTCTAAATGTATGGCTTTGGTTGCAAAACACATATACGCAAACATAGCATTTGCTGGTTGGGCCTTTTCGGAGAAGATGACTTAATATTGAAAGGTCCAGCAAAATCGATTCCGGTAACAGTAAAAAGAGGGGAAAATGTGACTCGTTCAGGAGGCAGGGCAGCCATAATTTACGAGCGCATTCTTTGTTTGTAGAGAATACATGCTTTGCATTTGGAGATACAATACTTAACTTTGTTCTTAAGCTTGAGTATATAAAATTCTTGGCGCACGGTTCGCCGCATCAGTTGATGTTCTGCGTGAAGTAGAATCTTGTGAGTGAATTCCAGTAGGAGGTCCGATAAGCGACTATCAGGGTGTAAGATTATGGGATATCTCGAGCTATACTCCAGGGTGGAGTTAGCTAGATGCCCATTGCAGCGTAATATTCCCTCTTTGTCTAAAAACGGGTTAAGGGATATATGCTGCTTTTGTTTGAGATTTGTTGTGAGCTTTTGAGGGCTTGCACTTCGAGAGGGTAGTGCATTTCTTGGGAGATTTTGTGGTACATTGTGGTACTGCTCCTGAATATCGGGTTTCTTTTTTAGGGACGCTTCGACTTGAGAGTATTGACGAAATGCGGTCCCTGAGTTAAGCGTTACTTGAGAGCCAAAATCTTTTTTAAAAGGGAGTTTGACTATATAACGACCATCTTCATTCCTAGAGGTGGTTTGGGTGAAGAGATATTCGCAGAAAGCATCTTCTTCTGACTTGGGGGTGCATGTGTGCACTTCTTCGATCTCCCAGAAGCGTTTGAGTTACTTGCTGAGACTTTCGTTCCAAAATTTTTTATATAATTGCTCTCTTAAGTCGATTTACATTCCATTACAAAAAAAATAAACAATGGTAGCCTTCGAAACACAGATGTCTCTGGGCAAAGACAGAACTGAATCGATAGCCGAAGTTGAGATGAAGAAGTTATGACCTCGGACGAGGATGCTATCACTTCTGAGGTCAAGGCACAAATTCGAACAAAGTTTCGAGTAGCCAAACCAATCTACTTAAGTTAAGAGCATGCTACGTAGAGTGCTTAAAGTTCGACCCAAGAGACAGACAAATCGGAATGAGCAATTCCCAGTCTCAAAAAAAAAACGTTCACAAATCCCATCAAAGTAGGAGCATGCGATTGCGAGCCTTTTCACGGCACCTACGAATCATGGCCCTCATTTCGTGACATGTTCACTGCCATTTATGGTGATCACCCCAATTTGTCACCAGCTCAGAAACTCTACCATCTGAGAAATAAAACCCGCGGAAAAGCTAATGATATCGTAAGACGATATGCATTAAGCGATGATAATTTTGCGCTCGCCTGGTATGCACTCAAATCCAGGTTCGAGAACAATCGTATTTTGATTGACACCCAATTAAAATCCCTATTTAATGTACCTCAGGCACATTCTGAAAATAGCATGGTTATACAAAAGATTCAAACAACAATTTCTGACTGCCTCGTCCTGCTAAACTCTAACGAAATAGATACAAGTACCTGGGACCCTATACTGGTTTATCTTTGTTCCTCCAAACTCTCCGAAGAGACTCTCACTCACTGGGAGCAAAAAATATCCGGGCAGATAGGCCTGCCTACATGGGATCAATTGAACACATTTCTCACCTCAAGATACAAAGTGGTAGAGAAAGCGAACTCAATGCGGCCAAAAGCAAAACCTCAACCCAGTACTTCGGAAAAAAAATTTGTGTTTTCTCACAAAAACACAGAATCACGAGCCCATGCGTTCTCTACTGAGGCGTTCTCTTCTCTCTGCAGAGCTTGCCATGGAAAACATGCACTCAGAATATGTGCAAAGTTCCCATATGAAAAAGTTCTCACTAGTAATTCGGGTATGGGTGGCAATATAGTCCAAACGTCCTCCAAGACTTGTCACTTAAAATTTTACTCGAAAAATCGTCGGTTTACGCTTAATGCCGCAGCCATTGTCTTACCCAAACTGAAAAATTGGCTGCCGACTTTTCCTGTAGCTAAGCCAAACGTTGCGGAAATGAGGAATCTCAAATTAGCTGATCCTAATTTCTACGTCCCTGCTCAAATTGACGTCCCTGCTCATTATGGACGGTGTAAAATCAAACATTTTTGGGTCACTCTTAGCTCAAAACACCGTGTTCGGATTTGAGCGGCCCAACCCCATCCCACTGCGCTTCGTTTAACACAACAATTGTGGAAAACGACCCCAACGAAAGCCTCAGCAAGCAGCTCGAACGCTTCTGGGAGATCGAAGAAGTGCACACATGCACCCCCAAGTCAGAAGAAGATGCTTTCTGCGAAGATCTCTTCACCAAAACCACCTCTAGGAATGAAGATGGTCGTTATATAGTCAAACTCCCTTTTAAAAAAGATTTTGGCTCTCAAGTAACCCTTAACTCATCGAGAGGGACCGCAGTTCGTCAATACACTCAAGTCGAAGCGTCCCTAAAAAAGAAACCCGATATTCAGGAGCAGTACCACAATGTACTGAATGAATACATCTCACTTAATCACATGAGTAAGGTCGATGGAACCGAAATATGCAATAATGGTAAATATCTCTCATTTTATCTTCCCCATCATGCCTTGCTTTCGGACACTCCATCAGCTTGCAGAAGATTGTGTTTCAATGTTTTCCACAGCAGCTCTAATTCTGAAACACGAATGCTATGTGGATTATATCCTCTCTGGTGGACACACACTCGAAGATGCGCAAAATGCTCAATCACAGCTCATCACCTCTCTCAAGTCTGCCGGTTTTCCGCTGAAGAAGATCGCACCAAATCACCTCGGTTTTTTTGTGGTCCGACTCATCGATTGTACTCTCCTGGTTACAAAAACCAACCTACACTTGGAAAACCAGCAGGGAGTTAAAACATTTTTTTTTTATTTTACTGCACAAATTTGCTTTCAAAGAAAAATTTTCATTAATGATTGTAGGGTGCGTATAGTTGTAGTTAACAAAACTTTTTAATATGCTTTAAAAAAAAAATATTTTTTTTTGTTTGTTTTTTAGTTAAAAAAAAAAATATTGTTTTTTAATGTGAGGGAGCGCACAGGTTTGCTTTAAAAAAAATGTCCGCTTTTCTCGGACGAGGATGCTATCACTTCTGAGGTCAAGGCACAAATTCGAACAAAGTTTCGAGTAGCCAAACCAATCTACTTAAGTTAAGAGCATGCTACGTAGAGTGCTTAAAGTTCGACCCAAGAGACAGACAAATCGGAATGAGCAATTCCCAGTCTCAAAAAAAAAACGTTCACAAATCCCATCAAAGTAGGAGCATGCGATTGCGAGCCTTTGTCCGCTTTTCTTTTTGAATTTTGTTAAAAAATAATTTTTTTTTTTTTGTAGTTAAAAAAAATTCTTTTTTAATTATTTAGTGTTAGCATATTCATAATTTAATTTTGATTTTTCCAAATTTTTCCTTATTTTGGCGGCAATTTTGTTTTTGTGATTTTTTCCTCAAAAGTATGAAATACGTACCTGGAAACATATGGACAAAAGGACCTGATTTTTTAATGATGGAAAATCATTTTTGGCCTAACAGTATTGTCAGTTATAACAGCAACGGTGATAGACGTAAACATATATTCACAGTATTTACGTTTAAAACGCACAATGGGATGGATATTAGGATTCCTACATAGACTCCGTAATCTTAATGATATGGAAGCTTACGAAGAGCTTTCATCAAAAGAATTACGCTTACCGGAGATCACACTATGCAAACTGGCACAGAATCAATCATACGGCCAAGAGATAGAAAAATTGAAAGAAAAGGTAGAAGTATCGAAAAATAGTTCAATCTCTCGTTGTGCCCAAAATTGGGTGCAGATAGAGTTCTAGAGTAAAAGGCTGGACTACGCTGCAGCGTTACCTGAGAGCATGTCAGCCTATAATTTTACCAACTGGACACAGCTTAACTAATGTGATCGTCAAATGGTATCATGAGATTTACCATCACCAGAATGACGAACTGATTGTAAATGAAATACGACTGAAATTCTGAATAGTTAACTTACGAAAAGCAGTGAAGCGAGCTAAAGCATATTGCCAGTATTGTAAAAACAAAAGAGCAAGCCCAATACCGGCAATAATGGGACAATTTCCAAAGGACAGCGTAACACAATACCAACGGCCATTTTCATACGTGGGTATGGATTATTTTGGGCCAGTTATGGTAACGATCGGACGACGACATGAAAAGAGATGAGTTTACATACTTGACAATAAGGGCGATACATTTGGAGGTGGCAGCGGATTTGTCAACCGATGCATGCATATTATGTAGACGCAATTTCGTAGATAGAAGAGGAATTCCAATTAAAATTAGATAAGACATGGGTACTAACTTCGTCGAAGCTGATAATGAAATAAAGAAAACAAGAAGCCTATTTGATTTAGAATACATAAAAACAGAACTGGCAAACAAGGCCATCGAATGGCAATTTAATTGTCCGGCTAACCCGAGCTCATGTGGCTGCTGGGAGCGCCTAATTAGATCTACAAAACGTGTGTTATCAGTTACACGGAAGCAGCGGGCTCCACAAGTTGAGACCTTGAGGAATCTTCTAATCGAAGCAGATGTACAAGTCGATATAGATGACCCAGAGCCTTTGACACCAAATCATTTTCTCAGAGAGTATCTGCCGACATTAACTCGACGAACAAAATGGTTTGCTCGTGCTAAGCCAATAAGTGTTGGAAATGTGGTCATAATCTGCGAGGAGAATCAACCGAGAGGAAACTGGAAAAAGGGAATAATAATTCGAATAATACCAGCAAAGGATGGTCAAATTATAAGCGCTGAGGGGCGAACTATAACTGGAATTCTGAGACGCCCAGTTTCAAAGCGTTCGTCATGTTGCAAAGTAGTGGTGAATTTTAAAGTTTAAAAAGTTTAGCAACATGAACGCTCAATTACATATTACAATCGATTCCAACCATACAAATGGAAAATATAAATATATCGTCACAAAATTTATATCAGTAGTTTTGTGTGTTGCAAGTATGCTTTCGTCACTTGATTTTTACCTCGTCAAGAGATTTTTTATTTGATATCAGCCATTTTAATAGAGAAGATAAGTAAAATGCTTGGATAAAAATTTATATGAAACCTAAACCTTGCTTAAGGCTTCTTATATGAACCATATATTTGTGTGGGGCTATATTTTTAAGTTGTCCCTTCTGAATATATGTGGAATATTTCAATTGAATTTAAAAAAAATTACAATAAATTCATTTAAAGAAAAACATAAAATTTTTATTTCAAAATTTAAAAGTGGGGCCATATTTGAATAGCGGCTGCCCCTTAAAATGTTCTTTTAATACACTTTATCTGTAGATTGAAAAGGAAAATTTAAATATTCATACTTGAAGTCTTTATCTCTTATAGTCTACGAGATATATTCGTTCAAGGAAACTTTCGGACGGACAGGACTACATAAACTTGTCTTCGCATGCTGATGAAGAATATATGTACATAATCGGATATACCACTTCTCATTCTTCCTGTTAAATAGATTTCCACATAATTAATATTCCCTTTTACCTTATGGTACCGGGTATAAAAAATAGACATTATGTTTTTGTATAATAAATACATATCAATTCATGGCAATAAATGTGTCAGATTAAATAACCAATTTTTTTTATTGGCGATTTGTATTTATACATACCTATCGCCAAAAAAAAATATATAATAAAAGTGTATAAGAGTGTAACAGGTTTATGTTAACGTTGCGTGACAGTAACAGCAGTTAACAGTAACAGCAGCTTAACAGTAACAGCCATTAGTATACAGCCATTAGGAAAAATAACTAATTTTGCACACATTTTGATATTTGCGTACGTATAGCTCGGCTCACGGAATTTTCACAAAAAAGTATAATAAATCAAAATTTGCGCAATCTCACGAAGTTTTATCACTGCAAATATGAGCAAATTTTTTTTAATTCTTAGGCAAAATCGCAAAATGTACTTATCAAAATTTATTTTGACCAATATTTTTTAAAATAGGTATTGTACAGCACCATGTTAGCATTCATTTGAAGGTATTCAAAAGACCTCTCAAACGAACTATTACATGTTGAAAAATATTAAGCCGTTTGAACACAGTGACCAATTGAAGTTAAAGCTTTTTTTGAGCTTTTCCCTCCAAAAAAAAAAAATTGTAGAACAAAAGTTTCTTAGTTTTTTGTGTACTAAAATCCTGTATCAATAAAATTTTTGTTTTCTAAAGGATTGAAGCAAACAAACTATTTCATTAACTCGTCAAAAATTTCCAAAATTCATAACTTTTGAGTGGGTGGACCGATTTTTGTGATCTTGACCTCGTTGGACTAGTCACGGCGTCAATAATAAGTAAAACAAGTTATAATTTCCTTAAACTCCTAGGGATCAAAGGGATATGGTATTTGATTCGTATTAGTACAATCTCAAGTCGACTCATAGGTATTGCCTATAAAATGAAGTACCCCTTCTCTGGTGACAGGGCCGCCCCATGGTGTTCCCCGGTAACGTATTCATATAATACGGCTAATTTGAGCGGCATGTGTCTCCCACACCCAACTCTCCTCTGCTACCCCATCCCAACACCCCCATCACCTCCTAGACTTAGGCATAGTCGCTAAAATGCCTACAGGGCCGGATCAAAATGTCATGCATACCGTGTCGATGATCAGTCTGACTGAGGGCTCTGTTAAAAAATTAACTCTGTCACTAACGGTGCCTCTCCGATAACTGGTCGCCTCGGAGAGCAACTGTGACCTTATCTATGTATGGCGGATCTCTGCACAGATGGACATTTCTTCTCCGCAATTCGTAGGTCCAAATATGAACCAAAACAACAAAAATATTAAATTGCCGCGGGACTGCACCGCGACACAAGCCACCAAAACACCCCAGCAGAATAAGAAAACGACGCGGGATACGAAGCCGCTCCTACCATCACCAGGACAGCCAGGTGGTGTGGATGCCCTAAGCATAGAGGACTTAGTGGAGCGGGCGTGAAGTGGTATTTAAGATACATAGAACAGGTATTGACGCCGGACAGGGCTAGTAGGGCGCTCGCCCCTCCCGACCACGCGGCGGAAAACGCAGAAAGACTGATGGTGTAAGAACAGAGGGCGACGACTTATCGTCGACCTCAGCGGCGGCAGCGTTGGCAGCCAGAAGAGGAACCACCCGCAGGAGGCAGATCGCTGTGGACGGCAGCCAACCGGCAGCCAGCTACGCCAGTGTCGTCAAATCAGCGAAGGTGGCAGTACTAACTGAGGACTATCCTCAGACAAAAGGCTGGTCCATAAGATCATATTTGACGCCGTACATTTTCGGCCAAGGATGCTCTTGGTGGATTCTGCGGATGAGCACACCGTGGAGTGGCTACAGCTGCACCTTCCTGTATTGGGGGCTGGGACGTCCATATACTGAAAGCCGTCCTGGGTGACGACATTCCGTAATCGGAAGTCATCCACCTATTCCTCCAGATGTCAGGGAAAAACGGCGGAATGGCTTCTAGGCACCTTTGGAAAGTGATCTCGCTGAGACAGGAGGGTAGCGGACAGCTGATGATAGTGGGCATCGACGAGGAGTCGAAGACCACCATCATCAGCGGAGGCTTCAGAATCCGTTTTAGATTTTGACTGATTCCCGTCCAAAACAGAAACAGCGAAAGCGGCAGGGGCATCTGAGAATATTCCAAGGCGGCGTCGGCTATCAGCGATGACATTCACCAGCCAACAACTGGGGCTTACGCTGATCCAGGAACCCTGGTGTCATGAGAAGAAAGCGAGTAGACATTGCTTCAGCATACTGCGAGAGCATGCATCACCTCCGGAGGAAATTGAACGCCTCGTGCAGTTCTGCAATAAACGTGGACTACCTATCCTGGTAGGCTGCGATGCAAACGCACATAATGAGACTTGGGGAAGCACAGACTCCAACAACAGAGGTAAGTGTCTTCTAGAACTCTTTATAAGTAATCGCCTAACCTTTATTAACAAGGGATGCTCACCGACATTCGTTACCAAGAATGAGCAGGAAGTTTTAGATGTAACATTCTGTAGCATGTCCATGGAAAATGGCATAAGAAACTTGTATGTATCACAGGAACCATCCATGTCTGACCATAGAATAATTATATTCCAGATACAAGGTGACAAAGGTGACCCGAGAATTGAGAAGAAATCCTAGGAAAACTGAATGGGGAAAGTATGCATCACAATTAACAGATGCCTTAGACACTCCCTGGAGCTAGAGCAAGTAGTAAATGACTTGAATGTAGAACTAATTCAGTCATTTGAGAGTGCTTGTCCGAGCGCCTACAAAAACTTAGGGCAAATGTAAGAAGACTGTACAATGAAGCTATACGAACGAATCTATGGGAAGTATACACCACAGAGCTCACTAGTTACAATAAAGAGTTAAGGAAAGCCAAGCGCTGGAACTATAAAGTTTTCTGCGAGGGGACTGTAAGCACTTTAGGGCAATGACCAAGACATAGACTGATGAGAACATCTCACTCCGTAGACCGGATAACTCCCTTACGCAAAGTGAGGATCCGAAAATTCAGCTACTCCTGGGTATCCATTTCCCAGGAGGCACATGTGAAATACTCCAAACAGAGGAGCCCCATGAAGGAACAAATAGGTCGAACATAGAATTCGCAAAAACTGTGATTAGTGAAGGAAAAATTAGGTGGACAATAGCTAGCTTTAAAGCCTTGAAATCGCCGGGAGTAGATGGAACGGAGAAACAGATATACTCCCGAAACTGAAAAAGATCATGAACAAAAGCTTGACACTAGGTCATATCCCAACCCCATGTAGAACGGCCAGAGTTGTCGTTATCCCTAAGCCGGGGAAGAAGGATGCAACCCAAAGCATTCAGACTTATCAGCTTAACATCAGTTTTGTTGAAAACGATGGAAAAAGTGATAGACAAGAAAGGTCGAGAGACAGTATTGCATCGGAGACCGTTACACCGAGACCAACATGCATACAGGGCGGGAAAGTCGACCTACTGCTTAACCTGACCGGA